>OVBI01003218.1:0-13837 GCA_900406495.1 Sisymbrium altissimum
TCCGATAAGTCGTGGGATGCGTCCAGCTTGATATGATGAAGTGTGTTGGTCCGCTCGGAGCCAGGAGGGTATTTTTCACCGAGCTGGCTAGCTGATACCGTCCAGCTCGGTAGGAATTGTGCAGGAAACATGCATCTTGCTGCTCCAAGCTTTCNCGAGCTGGACAGCAATGCCCAACTTGTGGACCCCATAACTTTCTCGTATTAACTCCATTTGATCTGATTCTTCTTCCGTGAGCTTCTTAATTGAGTTAAGAACATTTTCCAAGCGGTTTCATGTTCAAAATCCTTATGGTTTGGAAGATACACCTCGATCATTTATTGTATATCCCGACTGCTCTGTGCTGATCAGATCAACGTTTTGTGGCAAGTGCTTGGCAAAACATGCATTCAGGCCGTGTGTCTCAGCCATCTCGGTAGGATTTACTGCCAGAACACTGAGCTGGCTGTCCTGAAAGCCTGGTTGATTTCCTTTTAGTCGAGAAATCGTAACTTTCATCGGTTTATCGGAGGAATCGTTCAAAGGGTGAGATGATTTGCGAGTTCATCGATTCCTCGGAAAAACTCTCGTAAGACAGTTTTCCTTTCTTTCTTTGCAGAGTTATCGACAGAGTGGTTCGAAATGAACTTTCTCCGAAATCATATGTAAATATGGAAATTCCTTTTCGATATTTAAATATTTTGATCGTTAATTCCGGAAGTGTGGTTTTTGACCCCAACACATGGTATTAGGAAAGATTTTCACCCTCGGATGCAAGGAAAAGAACTTATCACCCTGCAGCTCCTTGGGCTTTGTCGAAAACAAAGAAGAAAATATTCTGTACTCGGCCTGTTGACTTCAAAGGACCAGATGGGTACTGTTCAAACATAGCTGGAGGTGTATCATTAGAAGATTGTAAGGTAACAGGTCTAAAATAATACGACTATCACATGTTAATGCAACAACTCCTTCCTATTGCCCTTAAAGGTTTGTTACCAAAAGGTCCTAGGCTAGCAATTGTGAGATTATGTGCATTTTACAACCACTTGTGTCAGCGAGTTATTGATAGGGAGCAGATTTTGGTAATGGAAGCTGGGATTGTTGAAACCATCTGCATGTTTAAAAGATTTTTTCCGCCAAGTTTCTTTTATATCATGGTGCACTTGACGGTTCATCTAGGAAGGGAAGCCAGGTTAGGTGGACCTGTCCATTTTAAATGGATGTACCCTTTTGAGAGGTATGAATTGTATTTTTGTGTTATTATTTATATTTTCCTTTTTTGACTTCTTTGTTGTTCATTGGTAACCTATAAGTCTTCAAACTTGTCACAGATATATGAAAGTGCTGAAAGACTTTGTGAGAAACCCTGCAAGACCAGAGGGGTGTATTGCTGAGTGTTACCTCGCTGAAGAATGCATACAGTTTTGAAGTGAATTCTTAAAGAAGTCCACAAATGTACAGGAAAACCTAGATAGAAACACTGATTTTGAGAACATTTCTATACAAGAGGGTCGTCCAACATCAGCAGGCACTTAATTTACTCTTTCATAAATGGATAAGAAAATTGCCCATCTTGCTGTCATCCAAAATATGGCTGTAGATGAACCTTATCTGGAGTAAGTTCCATATATCTCTTATTTCTTCTCATTTTTATTTTTATTATAGAGTATCTGATGAAGCTTATTCTTATTTATCTTGTACAAGTGAGCACCTTCAGCATCTACAAGATTCAAATGTAAGATGCAGATGTGATGCATCTGCGTTATGGAGTATGCATACTGAGAATTTTGCATCTTGGTTAAAAAAACAGGCAAGTTACATCAAGTTTTTTTGTTTTCTACTGTTCTTTCATGTTTATGTTGGTCTGTGTCTGATTTGTTTTATTTTTTTTCCTCGTAGATACCACTTGATTTAGACAGACATGGAGAAATTCTAAAATGGTTGGCATATGGGCCACGTTCCAGTGCACGGTCATATACAGGGTACATAGTTAATGGGCAACGGTTTCATCAAAGATCAGCTGATAGAAAAAATCAGAATAGTGGGTTTAATTATGAGGCTACGACAGTCTGCAGGGCTAGTCCGAAAGACACTTCACAAGTAGTTGATTTGGTCTCATACTACGGCAGAGTGATAGACATCATACTCTTGGATTACAATGTCTTTTATGTTCCTCTCTTCCTAATGCAATCTTCGGACTGGAGGTTTGCAGATGGGGTAATGGGGACTATCGCCTGCCGTACGGCTCCTGCGGGTTGGTCTTAGGAAATGGTCAATGGAAACGTGAGATGGTATGATGGGATCAGTCGGTTGGTCGTATGGCACTCTCTGGTTGATCAGTGAATGATTGGTACGAGTGAAGGGTGAAAGTGTTGGTCGACACACGATCGGATGGAAAGGACTGTGATAAGCAATGAGAAATCCCGGATTTCTCTAAGGAACGAAGTGCTTAAGACTTTTCTTTACAAGAAAGTTCGAGTTATTATTATCAAAAGGTGTAAAAATAATACAAGGCTACAGTGGGACTTATATAGTGTATGTCAGCTATGCCCTTCGAGGGGTCTTTGAATCAGATTACAATTTATTACTTAGCCAAGGAAATAGCGAACAAAATGCCTTACTTTAACGAAATAAATCAAACGAGGCTAACACTTGCCTTTAGAAAATAAATCAAAGTTTGAAATGTGCGAAATGTTAGTCAATCAAATAATTAAAAGAGAAGAAATTACCTAACTTACCGAGGCGAGATGGTCGGGTTGTGATGGAGTAAATCTGGTCGGAAAGGTTGATTTGTGGTCATGCTCGTGTGATGGTAAATAAGGTAAGTCAGTGCGAAGTGTGCGCGTTCCTTGGTCGGTCCAATTCATGTGAATGACTTGGTTTAATGTTTTCTTGGTGAAAAACTGGTTTGGCCCGGTTGAATTTAAGTTTGGGTCGGGGAAAAATGGTTTTGGCCCGATGGTTGCGCGTCTCGGTGAGTACATGGACCGGTAGTGGGTTCGCTCGGTAGTTGGCCAGGTGTGTGGCTAGTGTGGCCCAATGTTTTCTGCTCCCGTGACTCGGTCCGAACTTGGCCCGTTGTTTGGCTCGGTCGCGCATCGGTCGTTGGTTGCCGCATCCTGATAGCAGACTTGATCGATGTTTGAATCTCCCGCATCTTGATGAAACCTTCCCGCGTCTCGAGACTTGGTCTCCACGTCTCGATGTTGGTTTTCCGTGTCTTGGTGATCATCGCGTCCCGATACTCTTAGTCCGCATCCCGATGATTTCTGCCCGTGTCTCGATGATCACTGACCGTGTCCCGAAAGAATTCTCCTGCGTCCCGATAGTCCTCCAGCTCGGTTCGGCTAGGTTTATTGACCTTAGAAATACTCATCTGAGTTAATCTTTCGGTCAGCTCATCAACCTCCTTGTCAGCGATCAGGTTTGCCACGGCTTCATTGAAGTTCTTTTGAAGTGTCCTTGTACCTGATCGTGTCATTGGCCTTGACAGCATGGTTGGAAAGGTCTTGACCGGGGCTGCTGGACTTGATTCATTTTGCGGGTTTGCATCATCCTCTCCCTCTTGAGAAGATTCTGTCCTCAGAACTGATTCTCCTGCATCGTACAACACTAAGTCAGCAACATTAAAGACCGGTGATATTTGGAACTCACCTCGCAGATCAAGGTCATAGGCATTGTCGTTGATTTTCTTGACAACTGTATATGGTCCGGTTCCTTTTGGTGACAGCTTGTTCGGTCTCTCCTTTGGGAATCGGTCTTCCCACATGTGGATCCAGACTTGGTCGCTGGGGTTAAGGATCAGCTCCTTCCGACGTTTGTCCGACGACTTCTTGGTTCGTGTGTTCCGCTTCTTAATGCTCTCCTTTGCTTTCTGGTACAGCTTTTTAACCATCTCCGATTTAGTTTTGCCTGATTGGTGCACTTGTTCCGTCTGGGGAAGTGGTATAGGCACCATGTCTGATATGATCATAGACAAGGGTGGACATCTTGAACCTGAGGAGCATGGACAAAGTAAGCTTGAACCTGAGGAACAAGGGAAAAACAATCTCGTAGCTGAGGAGCATCTTGTGGTGCTGAAAGGACCAATGACACGGTCAAGGACTAAGACCTTCCACAAGGCATTGGAGACTCTACTTAATCAAATCAAGACCAATGAAGACTCGACTAAGTTCAGCTTGATGATGTGCATTCAAGGTAGATAGCTCATGAGCCGGTAAAGCTTTGTGTGCTCTTTTTCCCTTGTCAAGTTTTTGTCCCAATGGGTTTTACTTGCCAGGGTTTTTAATGAGGCCATTGCTTTACCCTCCATATGCTCATGATGCTATCCGTGGTACCAAGACACATGTATCCGGTTTAGACTTATTTCGGTTTGTTTTATTTCCTTTCTAGGGTTGGTTTGGTGTGTGTACCATGGCCTCCCTATAAATACTGGTGTGCAACAGACTTCTTTCTCATCTATCTTTTTATTCTAAAACTTTTTAAGTTAGATCATCTTCTCTAGTGTGTCATATCGAGGGGAAACCCTTGTTGATTTCTGCGTGTGTCATATCGTAGACATCTCAAGTCTCTTGTTCAAGTTCATCATCACTTGACCAAGAGCCACTACTACCTTCTAACCACCTTACCTCATCAATCACTCCATCCGCAAGTTCATCACAACTTGACCCTTCAGTTCCCCAATCGTTAGATCCAATCCCCCCCGTGTTGGTGTTTGTCAAAGTTGAATCCTAGGAAGTTCTTGTCAATGTCTAGCGGCGTCTGCGTCTTAAAACCATAGACAAACTCGAAAGGACAGATATAAGTAGTCAAGTGCTTTACTCGGTTGTAAGCAAATTCTACGAGTGGAATGCATTCAAGCCAGTTAGAGAGATTGTTACCGACTGCGGCCCTTAAAAGGGTCGTGAGTGCTCGATTGGTGAACTCGGTTTGTCCGTCCGTCTGTGGGTGGCAGGAGGTAGAGAACAACAGCTTAGTCCCCAGCTTTTTCCACAGTGTTCTCCAAAAGTGGCCCAAGAATTTCGGATCTCGGTCAGACACAATGGTCTGTGGCAGGCCATGGAGTCTTACTACTTCTCGAAAGAACAGGTGGGCCACCTGGGTTGCATCATTGGTCTTACTACATGGGATGAAGTGGGCCATTTTGCTGAATCGGTCCACCACCACAGATATAGAATCCTTTCTCCGGATGCTCGGGAGGCCTACAACAAAATCCATAGAGATGTCTACCCATGGCATTTCAGGAATATGTAATGGAGTATAGAGTCCATGAGGATGTGACCTGGATTTTGAATTGAGGCACGTGGTGCACTTTGAGCAGAACCTTTCTACATCTCGTTTTTGGTGCGGCCAAAAGAAATGGTCAGCCAAGATGTTCTTGGTTTTGTCCATGCTGAAGTGTCCCATCAGTCCTCCACGATGTGCCTCACACATGATTAGTTCCCACATGGAACTCTGTGGTGTGCACAGTTTTTTGTCTTTGAAGAAAAATCCTTCGTGCCTTTAGTTCCCACATGGAACTCTGTAGTTCCCACATGAAAACTTCTAACATGTCCTATGAAGTAGGTTTTGGCCATTCCTGAATTGGCTTGATCTTCTCCTGGTTAACCTTTAAACCCTGCGCACTTACAACAAATCCAATAAAGACCAATTGATCAGTGCAGAATACACATTTCTTAAGGTTGGCATACAATTTTTCCAAACGCAAGGTTTCAAGGACTTGTTCTAAATGGACCAAATGATCTTTCAAGCAGGTCCTATATACTAAGATGTCAGCAAAGTACACAACAACAAACTTACAGATATAAGCTCTTAAAGTATGGTTCATTAGCTTCATGAACGTACTGGGTGAATTGGTCAGGCCAAAGGCCATGACTAGCCCATTCGTACAGTCCTCTTTTAGTCTTGAAGGCAGTCTTCCATTCGTCTCTTTCCTTCATCCTAACCTGATGATAACCACTTTTAACATCAATTTTAGAGAAAATGGTGGGACCACTTAACTCATCAAGCATGTCGTCCAGCCGAGGAATGGGATAACGGTATTTGACTGTGATGTTGTTGATTGCTCGGCAGTCCATGCACATTCTCCAAGTCCCATCCTTCATTGGCACCAGAATGACCGGTACGGCACAAGGACTTAGGCTTTTTCGGACGTATCCTTGCCTCATGAGCTCTTGGACTTGTTTCTCCAGTTCTTTGGCTTCCTTGTGGTTGACTCTGTATGCAGGCCGGTTGGGAAGTGGCACACCAGGGACGAGATCGATCTGGTGTTTGATCCCTCGGATTGGTGGAAGACTAGCCGGTATCTCTTCCGGGAACACGTCTTGGAAAAGATTCAGAAGTTTCTTGATCTCATATGGATAGCTTGCTGTCTCTGTTCCTGCAAGATAACCTTCCTTGAAGATCAATAATAGTACATGTTTGTTCATTTCTAAAGATTTTATAACTTTGCAAGGTGAAACAAACAGGTTGATTTTGCTTAGCTTTTCAGCCTTAGCCCCTTTGTCCAAGGCCTTTTGCAACTCATGGACTTCGTGTGGATATAATGGTGCTAGGTTGTGCTTCTTGTTGTCGTGGTCAAAGCTGTAGTAGTTGGTCCGGCCGTTGTGCAAGCTCTCTTTGTCGAATTGCCAGGGTCGTCCCAAAAGAATGTGCCCTGCTTGCATTGGCACCACGTCGCAGATCACCTGGTCGGCATACTTGCCAATGCTGAATGGAACAATAACCTGTTCGCTGATTCGTAGCTCCACCTCATCGTCAAGCCATTTCAGTGGGTACGGCCGAGGATGCTTAATCTTTTTCAGACCAAGCTTGTCGACCAAATACTTGCTGGCGATGTTGGTACATGATCCTCCATCGATGATTAGGCAGCAGACTTTGGATTGGATGGTGCACCTAGAGTGGAAGATGTTTTCTCGCTGGATGGTCTCCGGTTCAAATAAATCACTGAGTGACCGCCGTGTGACCAGAATCTCCCCTACATCCGGGTAGTCAACAACTTCATCGTCGGTTTCCTCCGTGGTCCCCTCAGCCTCATCGCATGATTCCATCTCACCATCGTCCCGTAGAATTATTACCCGTTGGTTGGGGCATTCCCTTGCGTAGTGACCCTTTCTTTGGCATTTGAAGCAAGTCACATCTCGAGCTCGTGTGGCTGGAGTTTTGTTAGAGCCAGGTTTGGTCGGTTTGCTACCCTCCAGGCAGGCTTCCTTGAAACAGGCTCAATGGTTTTGCCCTTGTCAAAGTTTCGTGCTGGTGGAGTCCAATTCAGCTTGGAATGGTTGAGAGACGCTGTCTTCCTTTTGATGTGTTGCTCTCCTTGTACAGCGAGGTGGAGAAGCTCATCTAGGTTGCCGTAGGGTTGTCGTTCCACTTTCCGGGCTATACGGTCTTGAAGGCCGTCTAAGAACTGAGCCATGAGTGTCTCTTGTGAGTCAGACACTTCTAGCATGTTCTTTAGAGTTTCAAACTCTTCGAAGTACTCCTCAACGGTCTTAGATCCCTGGGAGAGTATTCAATACTTCTTCTGCAAATCGCGGTGGTAGTAGGCTGGCAGGTACCGGTTGCGGAGGTGAAAGCTCACATCTTCCCATGTGAGGATTTGAGGAAGTCTTCATCGTCGTCGGTTAGCTACATCTCGGTCCCACGATGCTAAGGCACTGTCAGTGAGTTGAGTGGCTGCTAGGGAGACTTTGCGTTGATCAGAGTAGTCATAGTACTCAATAATATAGTCCATTCGTCGTTCCCAGTCGAGACAGGCTTCTGGGTTGATCTTGCCTGCAAACGTTGGAGGAGCAAGCTTAAGATCTCTCCTGCCGGGTTGTGGCTCGTCATCGTTGCGACGTCGTGGTCGCTCTCGATCAGTACGGTTTTGCCCGCGATGCCATTTTCGTGCCTTCCGCGTCCCCTGTCGTGGTTGGGGTCATCATGCGTGTCTCGATGGTCTGCCGGGCCATTGTTACCGCGTCTCCTAGAAGCTCAGCTATCGTCGTCCGAGTCATAGTCAGCATCGTCGTTGTGTTGGTTCTCGAGCTGGACGATCCGGTTGGTCAGCCCTTCGATGGCTGCCATGATCTGGGCGAGCTGCTCGCGTGCATCAGTGGCATTCATATTATCACCTGACATAGATATAAGATTTATGTGAGTATGAATATGATGGACCGACTAATATGCGAATGAATTGAGGGAGATATTAAAATTCAAACGTGATTGATTGATAGAATAATTGACTGAAGAAAATGGCGGAATTGACGGATTAATGAAAATGAATGCATGTGGGTTCTAATTAAGGAAACTAAGTGAGATATATTATTTTTTAACGACTGAAACTACATGCAGGACGAAAATAACGAAGAAATAAGTCAAGGGAGAAAGGTTTATCGGTTTGTTGATCAGAATGGAATGAGTGTGCGGTGGTCGGTGTATTCTGGTCCGATGGTGTGGAATCCTGAAACAAAGAAAACGCGAGATATGAATGTTCTTTTTTTTATAAGTATGAAATAAAAGAAAATGATATCGGAAAGAAAACACCTGAGAGGGAGCTTTTACAGCTCTGATACCAGATAATGTAATCTCCGGACCGGAGGTTTGCAGATGGGGTGATGGGGACTATCGCCGGCCGTATGGCTCCTGCAGGTTAGTCTTAGGAAATGGTCGATGGAAACTTTAGATGGTACGACGGGATCAGTCGGTTGGCCGTACGGCACTCTCCGGTTGATCAGTGAATGATTGGTACGAGTGAAGGGTGGAAGTGTTTGTCGTCACACGATCAGATGGAAAGGACCGTGATAAGACAATGAGAAATCCCAGATTTCTCTAAGGCACAAAGTGCTAAAGACTTTTCTTTAGAAGAAAGTTCGAGTTTTTATTATCAAAAAGTATAAAAATAATACAAGGCTGCAGTGGGACTTATATAGTGTCCGTCAACTATGCTCTTCGAGGGGTCTTTGAATCAGATTACAATTTATTACTTAGCTAAGGAAATGGCGAACAAAATGCCTTACTTCTACGAAATAAATCAAACGAGGCTAACACATGCCTTTAGAAAATAAATCAACGTTTGAAATGTGTGAAATGTCAGTCAATCAAATAATTAAAAGAGAAAAAATTACCTGACTTACCGAGGCGAGATGGTCGGGTGGTGATGGAGTGAATCTGGTCGGGAAAGGTGGATTTGTGGTCATACGCGTGTGATCGTAAATAAGGTAAGTCCGTGCGAAGTGTGCACGTCCCTTGGTCGGTCCAAATTATGTGAATGATTTGGTTTAATATTTTGCTTGGTGAAAAACTGGTTTGGCCCGGTTTAATTTAAGTTTGTGCTGGGAGAAATGGTTTTGGCCCGATGGTTGCGCGTCTCGGTGAGTTCGTGGACCGGTAGTGGGTTGGCTTAGTAATTGGCCTGATGTGTGGCTCGGTGGTTGGCCCGATGTGTGGCTCGTCTGGCCCGATGTTTTCTGCTCCCGTGACTCGGTTAAAACTTGGCCCGATGTTTGGCTCGGTCGCATCTCGGTCGTTGGTTGCCCCGTCCCGATAACAGACTTGAACGATGTTTGAATCTCCCGCGTCTCGATGAAACCTTCACGCGTCTCGAGACTTGGTCTCCACGTCTTGATGTTGGTTTTCCGTGTCTTGGTGATCATCGCCTGCGTCTTGATAGAGCTCCCTCGTGTCCCGATGACCCCTAGTTGCATCCCGATAGTCTTTGTCCGCGTCCCGATGATTTCTGCCTGCGTCTCGATGATCACTGACCGCATCCTGATAGAATTCTCCTGTGTCCCGATAGTCCTCCGGCTCGGTTCGGCTATGTTTCTTGACCTTAGAAATACTCATCTGAGTTAATCTTTCGGTCAGCTCATCAACCTCCTTGTCAGCGATCAGGTTTGCCACGGCTTCATTGAAGTTCTATTGAAGTGTCCTTGCACCTGATCGTGTTATTAGCCTTGACCACTATTTTGGAAATGTCTTGACTGGGGCTGCTGGACTTGATTCAGTTTGCGGGTTTGCATCACTTCCGGTGTCAATAGGCAGTAATGGGTAATGGAGTTAAGATAGAAGATGGTTTTACTCTAGTTAACATGAGTCAGAGTCAAGTGTCCTTCCTAAGAGATCCATATTTATTAGCATTGCAAGCAAAGCAGGTCTTTTATATAAGGGAAAACGCGGAATCAAGTAGGCATGTTGTTATGCGTGGTCCTTCAAGAAGATCTAAGAAAGATTTGGATGAAGGAATTGGAGAGATTGGGCCGTTGCCATCAAATGTGGATATGGAGGCTCACATGGAGGAATCTGAAAATGCTAGAACTGATTGTGAAGGCATTTATATCTGAAATGTAGTTTGTTCCTTAGTTTAAACTTCCCTTTTTTTTTTTTTTGCTCTTCTGATGACTACTTGGTAATTGACTGAATTTGCATTTCTGTTTCTTGGTGTGTATTCAGTTTGGGTTTAATTTGTTGTGTGTGCATTGAGTTTGAGTTTAATTTGTTGTGTGTAGTAACTCTTTATTGTTTCCTTTATTTCAGCTGAGTTAACATAACAAAAAAAACGTGGAGGAAGAAAAAGGAAAACCAAAGTAGATGATGAGCCAGAATTCATTGGTACGATGTACCCAGCACAGCAGCCTGTAGAAGAGAACCAGCATTCACAGCATCCTGAAGAAGATGATCCTTTAGAAGGGCAGCCGGTAGAAGAAGACCCTTTAGAAGATCAGCCTGATGAAGAGTACCAGCCTATAGAAGAGAACCAGCATTCAGAGCATATGGGAGAAACTGAGAATAGAATGACTTCTACGGCTGAAGTGGGTGAGGATGGAGTCAATAGGGAAGACGCTGAATGTGAGGTGAAGTTCAACCTAAGCCTAAGCGGCAGCAAGGACCAACAAGGATGAAAGACATCGCCAAGGATCCAAATAGCAGAGTACATGTGGACTTCACTATAATGGGAGAACTTTATGGTCCTGGGTCTGTGAAGTTGTCCTCGTATCTAGGTCCATTGGTACGAGAACATGTTCCTGTAACAATTGAGAATTGGACAAAAATCACTGAAGATGTCAAGACAGTGCTCTGGAAATCTGTCAAGGTGACCGTTTCTTAACTTTTACTTAATAGCTGAATCAAGTACTGTATGTAAGGTTATTTATAAAGTGTGATTGATTACGGGTAAAGTTTGATCTAGATGAAGAGTACCAAAAGACTGTGGTTCTTAAACAAATGGGATGTTTGTGGAGGTCATCAAAGTCACGGTTTTTTAAAAGAGGTTATTGAAGCAAAGACTAATCAACAAAGGCTGAATCTGCGGCCTAAGAATGTGAATCCAGCTGATTGGCGTAAATTTTTCAAGATCAAAACTAGCAATGAGTTTAAGGTATTAAGTTTGAAGTAATTAGTAAGGTTAATTGATTTGTTTATGGGATATTAGATGACATATTTGTAATCATGTGTTAGGTTGTGAGCGATAACTATAAGGAAAGAAGGCGCAAACAGATTTCTCACACTTGTAATAGGAAAAGAATTGTTAAACTAGCTGAAGAAATGGTACGCATTTCAAATTATTTGTTAATTCTCATCAGTTAAGAAGTTTTTTGCATGATAACTATTTTTTCGTTTAGAAAAATGGAAGTTCCTGCTGAACTGTCAAGACTCAAGGTGTGGGTGAAGTCGCGAACTAAAAAATATGGGACAACAGTGAATACGAATGCAGCTGAAAAGATTGTGAGTTATAAATTTTATTTATACTGAGTGTTTTTTTGTAATATGTAACTGACTATATTTTATTTATATTGAGTGGTTTTTTTGTAATATGTAAGTGGATATATTTGCAGCAAAAAGCAGCTGATATCATTAATTTTGGTAATCCATCAGTTACAATAAATGAAGGACAAGATACACTTAGCCAACTTTTAGGACCTGATAATCCAGGTCGAATGAGGGCAATGGAGAGAAATATGAGTAAGACCAAATTAGCTTGTTTCCAAGTTAAACACAAGTGTATGGCTGAAATGGAAGAGAATCAAAATCATATCTAGTACAAGGTTAATGAGCTACAAAATGAAATTGCCAAACTTAAGAAATAGGTAATAGACTTTTTGGATTTGTACATTATGCTGTTATAGTATTACATAAATGAAAATGTGATTTTCTTATCGTATGTGACAGAAAGAAGAAGCTGAATTTTGGTGAGAACTCCGCTGCAAAGGTAAGTTCTGAATAAGAAGCTTAAGTTGGTTATTTTCTTTTTAACTTGTTTTTTTTTTGTCTACTACAACTTTTATAGTGTGAACAAAAAGCACAACCAAAGTGTATCTTGATTGACTGGGCTGGTGATAATGCCAATCTTGCTGAGGGACGTATTATATCTTCTGTTCTGGATGATGTGGTGAATGATAGTCGTTTGGGTCCTTCTGATGTTAAAGTATTGGTCGACAGTGCCACGGTACCCGAAACATTCCTTTGGAGACCTGTTAGTGAAATGTTCACAATTGAAGAAGTCGTTGGGCATATGATTGCATGGCCAGCCGCGAAGTGTGTTAACCTAGAACAAGGGATCCAAGAAGAAGACATTGCACCATTGGTAAATTTATACTATGTTAATGACTTAATGAGTTTGTACAGATTTATCATCAGTTGAATACTCGTTGTTTTATTAATGTGTTTAACAGGGCGCAAGAGCAAATTCTTTGAACAAATGTAAATTACTTGATTTTTCTGCATATGCGGTTGTTGTTGCTGAAGGCCGTTGGCACACACAAGATCCGAAAGCTTTGGTGAATAGACTTCCACTCGGTCCAAAGGCAGTAAAAATTTTGTTGATGTGGTAAATGAACCCAATACATTTATATGGAGGCCTACGATGAATGTTACATACATAGAAGACTGTTTACTTTCGTTTGTAGCATGGCCTTTCAGCAAAGTCGTCTTTGAAAACAACCCAGACGCATCAAGACGGCTATCTCCTACTCAGAATTCTGCATCAAGTAGTAAAACAGCAGTTGAAAAAACAGCCCCACCAACAAGTTTTAAATCGCATATTCAGACATCTTCCGCAACGTGTGACAAGTCTCCAACAAAATTTCCAAAATCTACTACAAAGGAAACTCAAACATCTGTACAATCCCCTATTCGAATATCTCCGGTAATTTGATTTTAATATGTTCTGAAGTTCATTATGGTTATGTCCCATTCATGTAGTAAATCATTTACATTGTTAACTTGTCAGCGACAAAAAGGAGTTAATCAGAAGTGTAAGCTAATGGATATTAGTGGAAGGAAGCGAGTTTTTTCTGAAGGACGGGTGCATTCAACTGATCCAGAGCAAAAGGTACACTTTGTTCGCTTGGGTTCTAATGCTGTGCGGGTTTGGGTAGATATAGTCGAGGTAGATGACGAAGCGGTTTGGAGGTCATCAAACGAGATTGAGTTTATGAGAGATTGTGGGAACCGAAATCCACCCCAATGTATTTTCGTAAAGTGAATGTGAGGATCCGAGAATCTTGCGAGAGAAAGCAGAACGAATTTTTATTGCTATATTGTATTGAATGCGTAAAACGGCTAAGAATCTGTTACAAGAGGTTGAGATCGATCCCTATTTATACTAAGACGTCCTAAGCCATAAACTCCTTAAGTTTCGATGTGGGACAAAGGTTCTTTCCTTTTTCCGATGATTTTTCCATAAATCTTCGAGGAAGTTTCCAGAAGCTTCCATAAGTCGTTTGTCGGTCCATCCTTCCAGCTCGGCCCAAGTCCAATCCTCGTCTAATGTTTTTATTCGGTTAGTTTGACAGATGAAACATCACGATGTTTCGAGAAACTTACGAAAACATCGCGATGTTTCGAGAAACTTACGAAAACATCGATATGTTTTACG
>OVBI01003219.1:0-13835 GCA_900406495.1 Sisymbrium altissimum
CTTCTTAAAGTTCATGGAGGATGAAGGTTTCAGAGATGGCTTCTCATAAGCCTTAGCATTTCCCTTTCCCTTGTGGATAGCCACATTGGCATTATGTTCCACCGGACCCTGAGAGAATCCATGTTTGTTGCAATTTATATCCTCCATTCGCAAACTGGTGATGAGATCTTCAAGAGACATCACCTTCTTCTTGTGTTTGAGGTAGGACTTGCAAGTCTCCCAGCTCGGAGGTAGCTTGTGGATGAAGGCGTTTACTGTGAAGATCTCGCAAATCGACATTCCTTCCGCTGCTATCTCATAACAGATCAGTTGTAACTGCTCTACTTGATCCATTATTGGTTTGGAGTCAACCATTTTAAAGTCCAGAAACTTCTCATTAGCAAACTTCTGGCAGCCAGCATCTTCTGTTCTGTACTGCTTCTCCAAAGACATCTACAATGCCTTTGATGATGTGGCATTACTGTAGACACCATACAGCTTTTCCACAAGGCAGCCCAAGATCCACCCTCTGCACAAGTAATCACCATGGATCCATGACTCAGCACTTGCGAGTGTGCGGACATCAGTCTTTCCAGTCGGAATGGTTGGTTTGTCCTCTGTCAGGTACTTGTTAAACTTCAAGTTGGTCAGAGCAAACATCATCTTTTGTTGCCAGTTTTTGAAGCCAGTTCCGTCAAATTTATACGGCATGAGTCCCTGAGTGACTGCTGACGGAATGTCATTGTTGACTTCAGTGGGGGTAGTCACCGGAGGCGGGGAAGAGTTAAACAGAGCTCTTCTGCCGTCTCTTCAGTAGTGTCACCAATAGGGATCACATTTCTAGCCGCAGTAGCAGCACCAGCACCAGCCCCCATAGTTGGTGTCTCAAGGGTGTTGTCAACTTCGTTAGCCATCTGATTACACGTAAAGCACAATTTTCAGTATCTAAACGATTGAACACATAAGTTCTTAATAATGATTTATCTTTAAATAAACCTAAATTTTTGTTTAGCAAACTCGCTTAAAAAAGCATTCGCTGAAACGTTTTGAAACGGCTAAATCGTTTTGCAAACTCGCTCTTAAAAGCGTTCACAGAAACCTTTACCTTATAACAAAAAAAATTGTTGTATCGTCTCGAGAAAAATTCGCGGAAAGGCTAAGAAGCAATTCGCAAATTCGTAATCATTTAAACCAAAACGTTTTAGAAAGGCATTTTAGAAATCATTTTATAAAACCGAAAAGTCTCTCAATCCAATTAAAGCGATAAGGTAGAAGCGGATTTATTTGAGTTAAGACTATAGGACAACTAAAACCGATTGAGAATAATTGCGATAAACAAAGATATATAAATGATTATAATTGTATTAAATGATTATAAACAGAAACATATTAAGGAAAGCGATTGGAAACGTTTTATGAAAACGAGAACGTGACTCAAGACTTAATCTTTTTCCTTAACTCAAATAAATCATCCGTTAGTGTGACGGTTCTGTACGGTTTTCGAGTCCCAGGATAAAACACGTTTGAGACCGGCTCGTTCAACACTCGAACTCAGAATCTACGAACTTATTATATTACTATGATATTTCATGGAATACTTACGATAGACAGAAAGACGAGAGAGAGAGAGAGAGAGAGAGAGAGAGAGNGAGAGAGAGGAGGATTTTGTATCGTGAATTGGTGAAGAAAGTGAGAGGAGAAGGGTCGCTATTTATAGCCGGAGAGACGAGAGCTACAGTCCGAAAAAGGAGCTGCACATGGAGAGATACTCGGGTGATCGAGTGGATTCACTGTTGAGAAACTTTCTCCTCAAGACTCGGTCTCGTTGACCCGTTCAAATTGTTTGGCGTGGAGAGAGAGAACTGCGTGTCGTTTTAAACGAAACTGCATGTTGTTTTTCTAGAAATGGCAAAAAAATCGCATAGAAATTTGGCCAATAAACGAATATCTTATTATGGGTAAAGCCCAGATTCCCTAGACCCAGATCCGAGCTGAGCCAGCCGCCAGCGGTGGCGGCGCGCGCATGGATTCATATCTTCTCTCTCCTGCATCTTTTAAACATGGAAAGGAGTGTTTCCATATATATACACTCAAAATTTCCCCTTATTTCCGATTAGGGCTGGGCATTTGGATATCCATTCGGGTTCGGTTCGGGGTCAATTCGGGTTCGGGGTCAATTCGGGTTCGGGTTCTGAAATACCGAAAATATGACCCCATTCGGATATTTCAAAATTTCAGTTCGGGTTCAGTTCGGATGTAATCGGGTTCGGTTCGGAGTTAGTAAAAAATTAAAAACCCGAATATACCTAAAATATTTTTGGTTCCGGTACTTATTTGGGCTTTGGGTCTCGAAATACCTATTTTATACTAAAAAATACATATTTTTATCAAACGTGTACGGGTAAAATCCAACTCAAAAAGATAAAACAGTAAATAATATTAAAAAGATTAAAATCAAATTTAAAATCAAATTATTCCTAAATATTAATGTTTCTTGGGTATTTAAATTATTTTATCTTTAAATATCTAATAACTTTAGTGTATAATTATATATTTTAGTATTTTGAATTATTTGAAATATTTATATAATTAATAATTTCAGAAAATATTTATATTTCGGATATTTCGGGTACTCGTTCGGTTCTCGGTTCGGTCCGGGTTCGGATTCGAGTTTTGAAATACCGAAATTCTAGATCCATTCGGGTATTTTATCGGTTCCGGGTTTGGTTCGGTTTCATTTTTTCGGATCGGGTTTGGTTCGGATTTTCGGGTTCGGATATTTTGCCCAGCCCTATTTCCGATGTGGGACAAAAATATGTCTCCCTCTTTTAAACTCAAGGCTTTTAACTTAAGCCCACCCTTTTGTTTTTTTTCCACAAAACACTCCAAATTGTATGGGCGCATTGGCCCATTACAAAGGTCCAACATTATCAAGAAACGAAAATGCATATCTTCTGCTAGTGCTAAATTTTTGACAATGAACTCAATAAATTTATCAACTGATAAAACTCATATGTGGTCATTTCCATTAATGCATCTCTTTCAACAAAGTATATATGTTGTTGGAGGCTTGAAAAAATTGGGACCATATGGTTCTCCTACTTATTGTTGTTGTGGTTAAGTATTTGTCCTGAAAGACTAGCAAATAAGGTTAGTACTTTTCTCACTAGATGTTTTTCCCAAATGTTTTATTTCTTAAGCTAAATCAGATGGTGAATCAGGAGAGAAAGAAAAGAGAAGATAGCTAGTTGAAATCTTTTTTTTCCTAGTTGATTAACGAAGCTCTTTTTTTTTTTAATCATTCCTTTGTTTTTTTCATAGAACTCAACAATAGCTTTTGAAACCTAAGATAGGAATACCAATATTAAATAATGAGAGATTAAAAAAGTTCTAAGGGAAAGACAACGAATTGATAATGGGAAAAATGCCAAAAAAATACATGAAATTTTCCATTCTGGCCAAAAAATACAGAGATTTCAGAGTCGGCCAAATAAAGCATGAACTTTTATTGATTTTTATCAAAACTAACAAAATTTTTTCTAACTCGGCCAAAAAATACACAGTTAATAGAATCGTTATTTATTGTGCCGTTAAGTCAAAATGATGTCGTTTGATTTATTGATCATAAATACAAATCTGTAACACCATAGATTCGAACTCAGGTGGAGATAGTTATGGGGAATGGTCGATTTGCTACTGAGGCAATGACACTTCTTTTGTATTTACTCAAAAATAATTGTACTTAACTTATTCATGCTTCGTTTTATTAAAAGTTCTAAATCAAAAATTAAAATATAAAATAAATCAAAACATAAACTAATATTTCAAATTATCAGAAATTAAAATAGAAAATAGCATTTATATAGAAACATATAAAACCCAAAAAAACATATCATTTATTAATATAAAATTATTTAATAAGAAAAATTTATATATTGTTATATTAATAAAATTATTATTTTAGTACTGTTTATAACAAATGTTTAGAATTATTACTCTTTTTAAAAGAATTATGTTGAAAAAATAATTTTGAATCAAAAATTCATAAAATAACTAATAAAAATATAAATTAGTATTTTAGTACATTTTTTAATAAAAGCTTAGAATAATTATTTTTATTTAGTTTTTTTAATGTATTCTTATTCAAAATTAGTTTTTCAACATAATTCTTATGTTATTTTGTATTTTAATTTTTGATAATTTGAAATATTAGTTTTAAAGGAAATTTTTTTGGGTTTTGATTTAAAACTTTTAATAAAGCAAGGCATAAATAGGTTTAAGTATAATTATTGTTGAGCATATATCAAAGAAATTTCATTGCCTCAGTGGTGAACCGAACTTTCCCCATACCCTTCTCACTTGAGTTCAAACCTATGGTGCTACAAATTTGTATTTTTGATCAATAAATCAAATAACGTCGTTTTGACTTAACGGTACAGTAATTAACGATTTTGTTAATGGTGTATTTTTTGGTCGAGTCAACAAAAAGTTTGTTAATTTTTATACAAGTCAATAAAAGTTCATGTATTATTTGGCCGACTCTAAATTCTGTGTATTTTTTTGCTAAAACGGAAAAGTTCATGTATTTTTTGGCTTTTTTCCCAATTGATAATATATTCTTATTTTTCTACCCACGTCATGAGGTCTTGATGGAAAAAAAAAAGTACAAACAACAGACAAAACTCTCTAGACAAAGAAAATATGGATCGGTTTTTATACTTGCTAGATGGAAAAAAATGGCTTAAAAAGGTATAAGGCAAAGTTCTTAACAATATGAATCTAAAACTGATTCTTACGTGGCCACATGAAGCCCGAAGATATATAAAAAGGGAACCTGCTTCAATCTTTGGAATTCCTCCTATATCTCAAGAAATAGCCAAATCAGTGCTAGTTTCATACCAAATAGACAATCATTACATATCACAATCAAAGTTAAAGAAGAGGGAAAATCCTTGATAAACTTTTGACATTGAAAGTAATAATTTTCCAATAGCTGAACAACCTAAAACATCATTGAGAGGTATGTTATCTAAAGAAGAAGCAAGACTGGAACGGGTATGTATAATAGGCACAGATTCTCCATTTCCGACCATAACAGAATCAGATCCATCGTATGAATTAATGAACATGTTGAAAATGCAGAGGCGAGTTGGTGATATGAGCAGAGGCACCTGTATCAGAAGCAAGACCATTCTTGCCTCAGATAAAAATCTCATAAAGCTCTATTGCAAATTTAGGATTCAATCTTATCTAAAAACCGTTATTTCACTTAATAAATTGATTATGAACAATGCTTAACTAAGACAAGTATTTTAGTCCACATAATCAAAGGTTAATCCAAATTTCTTTATGTACTGACATTTGCATAAATTTTTATGGTTGATGGTGAAACTTGTAAGGTAAGCAAAATACAATGAGACTAGCCAGCCATGTGAGCTATTTATCGTGGTTGTGAACTTTAACGACCACTAATTAATTCAGTTTTTTTTTTCAGGGTATATTTCAGAAAGCGTTCAAACTTTAAGACTCCAAGGAGATTATGTGATACGTATGTGCTTTTCAAATTTGCTTATAATTAATTTATGAAACTCACAAATCACATGTAGGAGAAACATATATTAATGAAATAAAGACTAATTCTGATTTCTGCAGGACAGGTGCATCTAAGATCTTAGAAGATTTATAAGTGTAATAATGCTTCAATTATAAAGACTAATATTGATTTATTCAGGTATGTTCTTCTCTCTTGGAAATTTCCTTTTTTAATTTACTTAAGTCTTTCTTTAACTTTCTTCATTGATTCTTACTTACTTCTTTATTTATTTCCTTTTTTTCTTGCTTAGTTTTAACTTTTAACTTTTTTACTTGATTATGTCTGTTTTCTTCACTTGATTCATTGATTCCTTCCTTACTTATTTTCATTAATTCCTTCATTTCTTGGTTTCCTTAGGTCTTTCCTTAACTTACTTCATTGATTCTTACTTGCTTCTTTATTTATTTCCTTATTCTTTGTTTAGTTTTAACTTTTAACTTTTTACTTGATGTGTGCTTATTCCTTGGTTCCTTCCTTGATTGCCTGCTACTTCTTTACTTGATGTGTGTTTATTTCCTTGGTTCTTTTTTTAATTGCTTGCTTAATTGTTGTGTGTTCCTTTATTCATGTTTTACTTTTGAGTTTGCTTACTTTGTTCTTAAATTATTCTTTGATTTCTTTTTTACCTTCTTTCTTACTTTTTTTAATTTGCCTACCTATCTGTTTTATTTACTTCATTTCATTTATTTATTAGTTCCTCATTAACTCATTGTCTAACTCTTCCGTGAAATATTTTCACATATATATTTATTATCTATGTTTTGATGCTTTTAAATTTGATTTACAGACTGGGTATGTCGTGGAAGTCTCCTTAAACTTTTCTTTGAAT
The DNA here is from genome assembly GCA_900406495.1 of Sisymbrium altissimum. Classification (NCBI taxonomy): domain Eukaryota; kingdom Viridiplantae; phylum Streptophyta; class Magnoliopsida; order Brassicales; family Brassicaceae; genus Sisymbrium; species Sisymbrium altissimum. Next base: position 6,402 of record OVBI01003219.1, read on the forward strand.
TATCAAGACTAATATTGATTTGTTCAGGTATATGCTTCTCTCATGGAAATTTGCAAGTGTTACATACATACATAGTGCTTCCATTCTTCAATGTTACTTGCTTTTGTGATTCTTTGTTTGATTTTTTGCTAATTTACAAGCTTCCTTTGTACTTGCTTAATTTGATTTATTGATTCTTTCCTTACGTATTTTCATTGATTCCTTTTTTAGTTTCCTTACGTCTTTCCTGAACTTGTTTCATTGAATCTTACTTACTTCTTAATTTACTTCCTTATTACTTGTTTAGTTTTACATTTTAATTTCTTTACTTGATGTGTATTTATGTCCTTGGTTCCTTCCTTGATTGCATGCTACTTTTTTATTTGATGTGTGTTTACTTCCTTGGTTCCTTCGGTGATTGTTTGCTAATTATTTAGTTGATGTGTGTTTACTTCCTTGATTCCTTTCTTGATAAATGCTTACTATTTATTTATTTGATATGTTTACTTCTTTGGTTTCTTCTTTGATGGCTTGCTTAGTTGCATGTTCCCTTTATTCATGTTCTATTCTTGTGTTTTTTTTAGAATTCTGCAGCATACTTCTTTTATTGATGTGTGTTGTGTTAGTTTCTTACATAACAGTTTATCTGTTATAAATCTTACGATGCTAGGGTCTCTCACTTTGTCTTAACATACTAACATACTTGATTGCCACTTAGTCTCTTTGCCTTAACAAAGTTGATGGACGCTTTTGATCTTATAGTTGTGTTGATAAAACAATGATTTCTATATTTTTGGCTTTGTATTAGATTATAAGATATGTTAGTTTAACAGAATTCTTTCATTTTGGTTGCTTATTGGATCCTCAATTAGTCAAAGTTAAGTGGTAATGATTTCGTAATTTCGGTTCTATTGATCTAGGTGATAGTGATTTCGTAACTCAACACCTAATCTGAGTGCAAAGTCAAGTCCCTAGCCATAAACAAATCATTATGTTTTTAACAGTCAAAGTAAGGCATATGATTAATAATACCAGCAATAAAGAATTTTAAAAAATCTTACTACAAATACAAAACCAAAGAAACAAACGGATAACGATTAATAAAACATGATTAAGAATCTATACCAGCCAAACAAATTTACCAATGAAATCTTGAAATAAAACTCACCTGAGACATGTAATTTTCGAGAATGAAAAACAGTATTTACCCAAAAAAATGAAGAATTTTCAGTAAGCTAAAGAAGACGTTAGTGTAATGTGTTAGAATACAAAGACTCAGCAATGACTTTTGGAACCTAAGACAAGAATAACGATATTATGATTTTTGTTTTTCGTCATCAACATTCGCAAACAACCTCAAGTTCTTAAAAAAAACCATAATAAGACTTAAATAATGAATTCAGCAAAAGCCTCATACCGTCCTACTCAAGTTAGATGTTTTGCAACATTGAAATTTCAGCAATCATTCAGTCTAATCATCACCTACTTCTAAATACAACAAAACACTGAGGCCGTGTTCATGCGTTACTTAGATGCAGATAAATGTTGATTTTCGTTTATTTTTAATTTAGATCATAAACTGAAATCAGTATTCAGATGCGTTTCCAAAACTTATACAAAACAATCAGAATTTCTGGATGAGTTGATTTAGTGCATCTAGCCACATTAAATTTATCCAAAATTAATAAAAGTCAACACCATTATTGATCAATAATTTTATCTTTAAAATAATAAAAACAATTTTATTCTAAAAAATCGTAAAATTTCGATTTCTCGCCCAAACTACAAAATCTCGATCTCCCACCAAACCGCAAAATTTCATTTTTCTGCGAAAACCACAAAATCAAATCCACCAAAAACCGCAAAATTTTGATCTCCCGCCAAAACCATAAAATCTCGTTTTCACGCCAAAACCATAAAATCTCGTTTTCACGCCATTACCATAAAATCTCGTTTTCACGCCAAAACCATGAAAATTTATTTTTTCCGTTAAAAGCGCAAAATCTCAATTTTCCACCAAAAACCGCAAAATCCCAATTTCCCACCAAAATCACAAAATCTCGATCTCCTGCCAAAACCGTAAATTTTATTTTTCTGTGGAAACTGTAAAATCTTATTTCCACAATACCCATACAATCTCATTTTCTCACCAAAACCATAAAATCTCATTTTCCCGTCAAAACCGTAAAATCTCGTTTTCCCGCCAAAACCGTAAAATCTCATTTTCCCGCCAAAACCGTAAAATCTCGTTTTCCCACCAAAACCGTAAAATCATGATCTCCCGCCAAAACCGTAAAATTTTATTTTTCTGCAGAAACTGTAAAATCTCGTTTTTTGCAAAAACCATACAATCTCGTTTTTTGCAAAAACCATACAATCTCGTTTTCTCACCAAAACCGTAAAATCTCGTCTTTCTGCCATAACCGTAAAATCTCTTTTTCTGCCAAAACCGTAAAATCTCATTTTCCCGCGAAAGCCAAAAAACTTGTTTTCTCACCAAAACCGCAAAATCTTATTTTTCTGCCAAAATCACAAAATCTCATTTTTCCCGCCAAAACCGTAAAATCTCGTTTTTCGCCAAAACCGCAAAATGTCATTTTCCTACTAAAACCGTAAAATCTCGTTTTCCTGCCAAAACCGTAAAATCTTGTTTTTCCACCAAAACCGTAAAATCTCGATTTTCCGCCAAAACCGTAAAATCTCGTTTTCTCACCAAAATCATAAAATCTTGTTTTCCCGCCAAAACCATAAAATCTTTTTTTTCCTGCCAAAACCAACCTTAAAATCTCGTTTTCCCACCAAAACCGTAAAATCTTGTTTCCTATCATCAAAAACTGTAAATTCTAATTCACATGCCTTAATGTGATAAAATGTAGTATTAATGCATTAATGTGATAAAATGTAGTATTAATTCATCTTTGCAATACCTTATTCAAACGCTTGGAGAGATAAGCCTCGTTTAACTTTTGTTTGCAACACTTTGTCTTGGTTTGTTCTCCTCTAATATTTTAAGTTCAATCATTCTTCTCATCTTACAGCATTGATAATTCGTCTGGGAGATGCGAAAACAAGAATCATCGATATGGTTTGGGAATAACACACAGATGTCAATAAGAAATTAAAAAAAGGGCTGAAGCATAGTAGGACAAGAATCAAAGTCGTGAAAACAAGAAAATCTGTAGAATTTGGAAATACAAACATCATCCATTTGGTATGGGAATAATTTTGTTTGAAGATTAAATTGGTTATTTGGTTTAGTTCCAAAAAAAAAAGATTTGGAAGAAAACTTGTATGTTTGTTTACATTCTTAGGTTACTGTTGGAGAAAACCAGTTTGGATATTTTAAAAGTTAGTTAAGAGAAAATATTTAAAACAAAGAACTGACTGGTTTTAAAACTGAATCGAACCATTTTTCAAAATATCGATCAGTTTGGAACTCAAAACTGAACAAAAACCAAAAGTTGTATTAAAAATCTAATCTCACTCAATGGTTTGGTTAGTTGTTTGATTTCCTTTTGAAATTTTTTTTACTCGGTTCAGTTCCCAAAATTTTTTTGTTTTTGAATAAAAATTGGTATATTTCTGCGATTATTGTAGAATTTCAGTTTCGTCGATTTTCGGCATACCAAAATTACACGAACGTAACTACTTTTTGTACAACATTTCAATTTTCATCAGCGATTAACTCCAAACAAACAACTACACAAAAGCCATAACAAATTTGAAAGCAGAGAAGCAAATACTAACACGATGATTTCAGGTGAAAATTCACGAAACTCGTCTTTGACCCGCTCTCGACTCGTCACTGAGTTTGTTACCACCATTTCCACCATAACTGACCTCTGAGCATGCAAATTCAGTTTTTCCAAATTGAATTTCTCTGAAAAACAGCTATTTTTTCTTGAAACACCATTATGATTTCCTTTGCAGAACTTCCGAGAGTGATAAAATATAGATCCAGAGATCGACAAATATAAACTCCAGAAAAAATGACAAGAAAAGAGGTTAGATCCAATCGCAAAATACGCTCTCCTAAGTCTGTCTTCGGTAGCCATCAAATTCCTATCACCACGATACACAAACAAAGAAGAGGTACTGTCATCCAAAGCTAACGACGACCATAAGGGGATGAAAGATTTATCCTTTCCTGCAAGAAATCAAGCAGTTATCGATCTCATAAACCTTTATTTCCACACTCGACATTATTTTTCACCATCGGAAACTATTTCAGAGACTGAAAAAGAAAAAAGCCAAAACAACTAAGAAGAAAACTCGCATGAAGCGAGACTGACCGTGCCGGAAACAAAATTGAATTAGTTGGAAATAGAAGACAAAAGACAAAATGTCCGGACATAGCCGGAGGATAAGTCCGACAAACGGAATTTATTAGCCCATCCAAAGTATAAACAAACAAAAAACCAGACCATCGGTGTACCAACGGCTGGTGAAAGCAGAAGCACAAATAAAGTTTAATGTTTATAGAGAGAGGTCAGAGGAAATAAGAGAGAGAAATGGCTCACTCTTTCTAAAAAATGGTACAAAGTGTTACGAAAGTCAAATAAAGGAGGAAGGCAGATACAATTTTTCACGCAATAGAGTAAATGTAATAATTTGTAAACCCCACAGTCACGAAACGCGCACAGTAACTTTAACTTTTTTATCTCTATCTATACGAATGATTTCGTTCGTTGTAAAACACATCATTGCATATCAAATATACAAAACTTGTAAAAGAGTAACATAATTCTTTCGCTTTATTTTTTTATATTTCAGTATCCCAAAATTCTGCGGATATAAATTTTTTTTCTTTATTTATATTTACTGATATAATAAATCATTACTATTATTATAATACGTTATCAGCATGATCACTGTACAATATGGCTATATATATATATATATTTATTATCTTATATTGGTCAGGATACCCGTCTACATAATAATTTATTATTTTATATAATGCGCAGGATATCTGCCTGTATATTATTATTATTATTATTATTTTGGTAAGATATTATTATTATTTATTAATTGCTGTTTAATGGACCATTATTTTTTTAATATTACCGTGGACGGTTTGTCGCCTCGTTAATAATTTACCGACATTATGTCATGGCTGTTAATTGTACCATAATTATTTATTTACTGTTAATGCCAAAATGGACGGCTGAGCCATCATATAATTTATTTTCTGTTCTAATATAGATGTCTGTCACCATAATGTTATGATTATATATCTGTTTATATTTTAGTTACTATAAATGGAAGCTCAACCACCTGTATAAATTTTACGTCTGAAAGTTAATAAATTTAATTTTTGTATTGAAAATTTCTGATTTTTTAAAATTATATTTAATACTATTTTTCACCAACGGTCACAAAGAAAAAATTTCAGATTTTCAAAGGGCTATGAACAGTATTTTCAATATATAAATACACTTATCTTTTACTCATTCATTCCACTCGATGATTTTATCTTTTCTCAAAATTTCTCAAATAAATTTTCTTTCGTTTTTGAAAGATGATTCACTTGTTGTTAATTTTTATGTGCGATTGTAATTTTTGCTTATATTTACGGTCTTTTCGTTGGAGAATTTACTCCAGGAGAATTTACTATAACTGTTGCATTACTTTTTTATGCATTATTTTTTCTTGTAATTTCTTGTACCATTCATAAATCTGGTTCATGGATTTGTGATAATTGCAGTATATATTGTCATATTGATGATCTTAACATAATCGTAACTCATGAAGAGATATAGATAGCCTCAAATTATCTAATAGGAAAATTTGAGATGAAAGATCTCGGACATACAAAGTATTGTCTTGGTCTACAAATTAAGCATTCTCAAGAGGGTATATTTGTGCACCAATGCACAAATACTAAAAGAGTGTTAAAAAAAAATTTAACATGGATAAAGAAACTCCTCTGAAACTTCTATGGTCGTTAGATCACTTAATGTTGAAAGTGATCCATTTAGACCACAAGAGAAAAATGAAGAGATACTTGATCCTAAAATACCATACTTAAGTGTAACTGGAGCACTCATGTATCTTGCAAATTGTACCCGATCTGATATATAATTTGCACTTAATCTTTTAGCAAGATTCAGTTGATCCCCTACGCAAAGACATTAGAATGGAATTAAGCATATTTACCGTTACCTTTAAGGGACTACTGATTTAAGTTTATTTTATCCTAACAATTCAAAAGGTCAAATGGTTGGTTTTGCAGATGCATGATATTTATCATATCCATATAAAGCCTGATCACAAACGGAATATGTTTTTATGATCAGAGACACCACTATATCTTGGCGTTCTCAGAAGCTGACCGTTGTGGTTACTTCCTCAAATCATGCTGAATTCATTGCACTCCATGAAGCGAGTAGAGAATGGGTGTGGCTAAGATCAATAACCAGACACATCCTATCAAGCAGTGGGATTCACGAAGATACATAGACAACTATCCTATATGAAGACAATGTTGCATGCATTGCTTAAACGAAGGAATGATGTATCAAGAGTGATAGAACTAAACATATACCTCCAAAGCTATTCACATACATTTAAGAACTCGAGAAAATAAAGAGATTGAATTGACATACGTTCAATTATGCGACAATGGAGCAGATATTTTCACGAAATCATTACCCACCACTACATTCAGGAAGCATGTCCATAACATTGGAATGCGTCACCAACAATATCTATGAGATGACCTCATTCGAGAGGGAGTTTATGCAGTTATACTCTTTTTACCTTACTATGGTTTTTCCCACTGGATTCCTTAAAAAGGGTTTTAACGAGGCAAATAAGTGTTAAAAATGATAGTGATATTGGTCTCCAAAGGGGGAGTGTTACGAAAGTCAAACAAAGGAAGAAGACAAATATAAGTTTTCATGCAATAGAGTAAACATAATAAATTTATAGAACCCACAGTCACTATATGCGCACAGTAAATTTCATTCTTTACCTCTATATATACGGACAATTTTGTTCGTTATAAAACATACCTTCGCATATCAAATATACACAACTTGTAAAAGAGTAATATCATTTTTTTCCCCACTTTATTTTGTCCATATTTTACTATGCCAAAATTTTGTGGATATAAAATTTCTTAAGTATTTATATACTTTATTTATATATATATTGATATAATAAATTATTACTATTATATAACATAAACATTTGATTTGATAAAAATTATAGATTTTGGCTTGCAAAAGGAAAACCTATAATGCAAAAGGAAAAAAAAGGAAAAAAAAAAAAGGAAAACAAAAAGGGGATAAAACCGATAAAAACAAAAGACCGAATAAGCCAAACCGAAACTTTCCACCTTTAACCGGGATCGGGTCCATTTGAGTTGCAGAAAGAAGAAATTAGAATCGAATTAGAGTGTTGTTCCCCTCTAGAATGGAGATGGAGAAGTTGTGCCAGAGGTGCAAGCGA
>OVBI01003220.1:0-13826 GCA_900406495.1 Sisymbrium altissimum
AAGCTTTGACTATTGGAGACTAATGGAGACAGCTTTGGCAAGTGGTACCCTTCATAAGTAACCACTAGTGTATTTTTTTTATTTTCACAACTCTTGTAAACTCCTATATAAAGGGGTCTTTGCATCATTTGTAAGGCAGGCTTTCATTTCCCCATTTCTCCATTCTCTTTNGCCCAATATTTATTTTATGCTTTAATTTACTTATGTTTTTATTATCATATGTTTAAGTGGCTGGTTTAACCGCCCATCTTTTAGTTTATCTATTAATATAAGTATATTATCTACTTACGTTTACTTATGGTATCAGAGCCATGCATATGTTTAAGATTATTTAAACATAAACATAAACATCACTAGTTTATTTAAGTAAGATTAATAAAATGTACTTCTTAATCTTGTTCCTTTTTAATTAAGTTTATCTATTAATATAAGTATATATATATACATATATATATAGAATATTATTGTATTAATATGTGAAAAAAGTGGGAGAGAAAACAAGTAAGAATCTCTCTTCTTTTTATTATTCATCGTATTTACAAGTAACAAACACTATTTATAGTGAAGGAAAGTCGATTTATATTTACCGACTTCGAGCATAAATAATAAACAATTCTTTGATGAATAATCATTACATATACATGTATTTGTATAATGTATAACACGTTTACAATACTCTCTCTTGATTATCCATTTTCTACTGCGTATTACCTCGTTTTTATCTTATTACAGAAATTTTTTTTTTGGGATCAAAACAGTAATAAAATAATTAAAAAAGCATAGTAATGCTCCTCCTAAAAATGACATCTTTGTCTTTTTCATGATGCCTCGATACCTTGAACATGTTTTCTGAATATAGTAAGTATAAGCATTTTCATGAATAAATCAACTGCATTTTCATTTGAACGGACATAATGGTTGTTCATTCCTTAGTTCTTCTCGAATTCTCGTATATAAAAGAGAAAACCTTGGGGGTATATGCTTCTAGCGACAACTTTCTTTGAGGAAAAACGTAATCTTCTCCTAAACTTTTGAATACCAATCTTCCGCGTGTTTTATGTTGCCTCGTTAAAAACCTTATCATGAAAAAATCCAATGGGATAAAAACCATATAAAAGAAACATAGCACGCTTGTCATCATACTTCTCCCTCTGAAAGCATAATTTCCAGAAGATGCTTTTCGATCGTATACACCATTTTTGAATCACAAAGCATCGTCTTTGAATTCTTTTGTTAGCTCCCTTTGGTACTATTTTTTTCACTCCTTGTATATAATGTAAAAAAATGTATCCGTTTTCCAAGCTTTATGTAGATTTGATAAATATTCGGCATCTGCAAAATCAACTAAACCAACCTTGAGGTTTCTAAAAAAAAATAAACTAAAATCAATCATACCTTGGAGGTAATGGTATATATACTTTATTCCGTTTAGTGCCTGCGTATAAGAGATGAACTATATCTTGCAAGGATTAATAGCGAAAGCCTACTAATACTTGCCTTACAAGACACTTCATGACCAATTAATATTTCTCTCTAAAAAATATTTAAATGTGAATTTACGTAAGATCTCACCTGGACCTTTTTAAACAGTATCTCTTTCAGTGGATGTTTAGTTTTTGGGATACAAAGAGACACTATTCTCTTTCAAGACTATTTATCCCAAAAAATTTCTTATATATAGATTGTACGGCTTTAATAGTTCTTCAAGAGTTCTGATTGATTAGAGTTCCCGGGAACATAACTTTTGATATCACTAATCCTCCAAATATTATGATGAGGCACAATTCAAGTCATTCATATACTGCCAGATATATCGAATGTCTTAAAATCATTATATCCATCAAAATATTTCTCCAATGACTAGCCAACAAGCTGTTTTAATTTTCATAACATGAGGTCATTTTCTCAGAAGAGATATATATATCATTTGGATGTTTGGACCTTACACTGCTAGTCTAAAAATTTCTCATTTTTCTTACGAATCTAATATAGACTTGATTGCCTCTTTTACTCTTTGGCCAAAACTTAAATTTTCTACTCTCATCCACAGGGGTAGATTTATGATCTCCGTTTATCATATCGCACGCTATCTCATTTATTGTCGACAACTAATTTTCTTCTTTGGTTCCATATTTCTCCGTAATGATATGGTTAATCGAGCGCTTTATCACTATCAGTGATTTCATTCAGGTACCTGATTTTATTATTAACCATATCATCGGTCTCATCATGAGATTCATCCTCTTTTTTTTTTATATATTTTCTCTTGTTATTTTCGAGGATTTTTTTTTTATTTTGGAACCATAGTAGTTTATCACGTTTTTTATGTGCAATACTCATAAATTGTCCTTTATGGACATATATTTATATTGGAGTATTTTCAGCTTAAATATGAGATTTAGTCATGTCTGGCAGCCAATATTATGTAATTGGATTATCTCGTTAACTTCACGTTCATCTTTCCTTATATTAGAATCTATAATTTTGAATGATACAAATCTTATTCAATAGCTGTTTACAAATGCTTTTTGTATTTGATTTGCAACTTATTCTGAATAGTGATCCTTTGAACATTAAACTTCAGGTTCATCTTTATTTATTCAAAAATTCAAACTATTTAATTATTTTCCACATAATAATATGCAAATATTTCAATCAGCACATCTCTCATTGATGACCCAATATATTTTTATCGTGTTCATTTTGACTGAACATAATCTTCAAGATGTTTCACTCATAGGAAGATTCTTTAATTCTCCCTTTCAAAATGATGACATTTCATGTCTATCTATCTTGATTAGAATCCCACATCATATACCAATTACATTTCCAATCTCCCATTTGGGCATATAGTATATATCAAATCTAGGATCAATAACGTGTCCAATCACTCATTTGGGCACGTACTATGTATCAAATCCTTTTTGATGTGATTCTTCTCAAGATTTGGGTTTTTTTAAAAATAAATCAAACCATCATATTAAATGAACTCATTCAACCAGAAATGATGATTCATTTCTGAAGACATGCTATATATGAAAAAATTCTGGATTTTCAATATTTCTTGCATTCATGTTTTTTAATCATTTTGCTCTTCTAAATCCTTTAATAATATTTACATTATCATATATGATACTCATACTTCCAGTGAAATTTATTATTTTGGGACAGGAGAGATACCTTTTATCTTTAACTATCATATTCGTTGTAGCATTTTCTGCTATATATGTATCTCCATCTTGAATCTCATATTGTGACATCTTCTCAGCTCATCTTCTTCGAAAAGATATTATAACACATCGATTTTTATTTTGTTTGCTTTATGTTGATACTTCTGGATCAACAAACAAAAATGTTCATCAAGATGAGTATACTCACTTAGGCCATCAAAAGGAAAATCTGCATTCGTTATTTTAATATCAATTCTTTTCGCCTTAGTGATTTTTCTTCTAGATCGACTTATTATTTGGCATACAATAAGTACTGCCCCCAATTTCTTTCAAAACCGCATCTGTCTTTTCATTTTACCTAATCAATATCATTTCCAACTTTTCTTATATTTTTCCAATTACTGAACATTCACCTCTATGAATGGAGCTGATTTAGTTAAACGAATATGATGGTTAATGAGATCTTAATTTATATTTAGCTACACGGAGGATTTTCCTCAAACTCCAAATTGCTTGGTGAATCATGTCTCAGAGATTCAACCATTCATTTTTGGCTTTTAAATCATTGCCAAAAATCTTCAAGATCTATCTCATGATATACCTAATCTTATAAAACAATCATAGATGTGGTGGCATAAAAATACCATGGCTTCTCGCCATTTTCTCATCCAATATCATTTTCACTTATCAATGATAATAACAATCTAAAAGCAGAATTTAAATACATGAATTAAAACTGCAGAATTTAAAGGCATAATTTAAATTTTAGAATTTAAAAGCAAAAATTTAAAGGCATAATTTAAATGGCAGAATTTAAATTGCAATAATTAAAGTTATAAGTTAAGTTAATTGAGGAGGCATCGCCTGCCATAAATTCAAAGAGGAGACATAATCTTTCACTCCATAAATATCTGATCAAGGAGGAGATTTAAACCATCAACTCCATACAAAAAATATGATCAGGGAGGAAGCTTATCTTCCACTCCATTAATATAATTAAGAATGAGGTTTATAACCTTCCACTTCATAAATGATCAAGGAGGAGATTTAAATTACCACACCATAAAATATGATTTAAGGAGACTTAGTCTACCATGTGATCATAATCGTAGAGGTATAGCCTACTATAACGATTGGTTCGGAAAAAGCAGCGCCTATCTTTCCGGAACAATATATAAATAAAAATATAGAACCAAGATTCCGAAATAATATATAAATGGAGAAAATATAGCTTATCATCCGTTAATAATAAATTTAAATTTAAGTGACCATAAATAAATCTTACCTCTTGATATATGAATAAATTAAGAGACGCTTATGCTGATAACGTGTTATAAAATAATTATTATAACTATAAATAAAGTAAGACATATGTACTTGTGTTTATATGTATATAATATTATTGTATCAGTGAGAGAAAGTGGGAGAGAGAAGGACATAGTAGAAAGGTAAAAATATCTCTTCTTCTTATTATTTATTTCATTTACAAGAAACAATCACTATTTATAGTGGAGAAAAGTCGGTTTATATTTACCAACTTCGAACGTAAATAATAAACAATCCCTTGACGAATAATCATCACATATACACATGTTTGTATAATACGTTTACAACAAGATTTACATTTTACAGTATTTTTCATGTTTTGATTTACACTTTAGGGCACTTAGATGTTTTAAAGCACTTTAATCATGTGCCCATTTGATCTTCATGTACTATTTTCTTTTCTGCTTTTTTTTTTTACCTTTTCTCTCTCTCTTCTCATCTATTTATATTAGATGTACATATTATTCTTTTTTTCTTCTATATTTTTTTTATATATTTATCATTTTCTAAAAAATATAATATAATTTATTTTATAATATAAATGATAATATTTTTTTTCTATAATTTGATAATCATTTTTATATATTTTATTTATATATAAATAAAACGTTATGGACATAAAATCTTTTTTTGCATATGACTGTGTAGATACCATATCATATACATATCGGGTTGGAATAAGATCATGAAGATAACTAAAAATAAGTGGACATGCTAATGTGTATACCAAATAGTGGATAGAAAAACGTTGATACCAGATGGTGAAGATAACTAAAGTAAGTGAAATACTTCCATTTAAAGATATGTTAAGGTAGGTTCGTAATTTGTATCCACTAATTCATGTCTACAATCATGTAAATAAAATATGTGTCGATGGAAGGGAAGAAGGTTACTAAACAAAATGTTTAACATAGTTGTGAACATGGATATAAAAGGTATGCTGCTATCCACACAAAAGTATTTAGGTTTAGTGTAACCATACTTATAAAATGCATTAGCCATGAAAACCTATATACGTGTCCACGAGTCCGTGTCCATTTCTTAGGTCTAATTTGTGTTCCACTAGAAGATGATTCTTACATGAAGCAACAATGTCTGCAAACATGTCCAATAAAACTGTGTCAACTGAAGTAATTGGTGTATGTATGTCCACTGAAACAATCGGTCTTCATTAGACACATGATAATTATTCTAGAATGTTCCACATAAAGTTCCAATATGTCTTGGCCATTAAAACCGATCAATGTGTCCACGAGTTAGTGTCCATGGTTTCATGTCCAAGAGAATACTTGGAAGCATGTTTGTGTTGTGTCCACTATATCTTGCCTACATCATATGTCGAATTCACTAGAACCTTTCATACCCACATCTATATTGGTATATGTTTCTATAGTTTATAGATGGTTGTCAAAGATTATGTGTCCACACGGGGTCACGTTGGTGTCCACATGAGGGTTGTCCACAAAAAAATTTCAAATAAGTGAGAGTGTTTCTCTAGCTCGTGACAAATTGAAGTGGTGGCAACTTGAGCTTAATCAATTGTAAAAGTGGCAAAACAAATAATGGACTCTTGAATCATTTTCATTTTCTTATTAATGAAAGGTTGGGATTTTACAAACTCTCTTTGTCTTATTTTGTCATTTTTAGATTTTAAAAAGTATCATTTGTTGGTGTCCACAGATGGGTCATTCATGAAAATTTCAAACAAATTAGTATTTCTTTTAATTCGTAATAACTTATTCATTTAATTGTAAAAGTAACAGATCTAATATGGACCACAAGATCATTCATCTTTTCCAAGTAATGAACTGTTGAGATTTTAAAAGGTCATTGTTTACAAATATAATTTTTTTCATTTTCTTTATTACTTCCCAGACTTTTTGATTCCATTTTTTTATTTTTTTATTTTATAAGGAGATAAAGAAAAAGAGAAGAGTAAATATAGATTTCCATCTATAAAATAAGATAGAAAGTGCTTTATAATGCAAGAAAAACATAAAAGTACTTTATAGTGTAAAAGAAAGATGAAAACTACTCTTAATGTAATTTATACTTACATATATAGGTACTTTAGTGTGTTTTTTAACCAATGAAGATACTTATTGCGGGTGGATAACTTATCTGATGTGCAAACCCAATTTTGGCTTTACTTGGTAATGGCAAAGAGATACCCTGTAGTTTAGTTACAACTTTCCATCCACAAATTTAAATGGTGTTTTTTCCTTTTTACCGAGAAGATAGAAAGGCATCAAATACAAAAGTGATAAAAACTCAAACTAACCAGCCTAATAACCGAGACGACGATATCATCTCTCAATCGATTCTAAGATTTTTCTTCAACAATTTTCCGATTCGAACCTTCAAAATTCTTCGATGGAAGATATAGACGTACTTTCGCTTGGGATTTGTTCAATTTCTATTGATTGAGGAAACAAAAATGTTGAACTCTATCGCTAGGGTTTATGTGTGGTTTGATTTCGTTTTTTTTTGTTTCGCTATAAATTTCAATTTTATAGTCATATGTACGTTTTTATCTCTAATCAAAAGAGTTGTTTGTGTTTTTTACAGAGCATGGACCAGACGGTGAATGGGACAAGTGTCTCCCCCAAAGACTCTTTGCCACTGACAGATTCCCTAACAAGAGGCTAAATGTGTATTCAAAGTTAGATAAGCTCCTGATGGTGAAAGATGTGTTGAGGGGGACACCAAAGTTTGAACGGATGCGGAGTTCTTGTTTTGCTCGGATATTCAACTAACCGCTTTCTAGAAGTCCAGTATCCTGCAAGCTCATCCATGCGCTGCTAACCCGACAACTTGTGACCAAGAAAAAGTATATTATGTGGACAGTTTTTGGTAGACATCCACTTAGGTTCTCGTTGGCTGAGTTCGGCCTCATAATGGGGCTTCCCTATGGCAAATTTTTAGAAGGCTACGATCCCGAGGAGCAGTTAACCACGAAAGATGTTAGTGATGCTTACTGGAAGAAATTGGTCGGACTACCCATGCAAGCAACCTTGGGCGAGATTGGACAAATGCTGAGGGAGAACCCTGATATGTCTAGCTGGAGGTGGTTGAAGCTGACATTAGTACTTATTGTTGATGGTGTTCTAATTGCTTCATCACAAGCCCACTCTCACAAGCCATAGTGTGCTTGAGGGAAGCTGATTCGTTTGGCAGTATAGATAGAAAAATGGTGGTATGAGATAATGGTTAGCTGTGGACTGTCTACGATGATCCTCTCTAGTTTTTGGAGAAACCATATGCATGACTCGTCATTCTCGCTATCCACACCGGTAAAAGCGAGATGGAAGACTTGGAAGTTTGCGTTTTGGCTACTTGCAGTGAGTAAAACACTCTTGAATTTTCCGGAAAGGTGTATACCATCAATGACCAGAACAGGTCTGACCTTCCGGAATCCAGTAATAGATGAACTAAATGCAAGAAAGAGGTAGAGAAACCTTTCAACACCATGTTCGTCCTTCTGTGTTTCTAAGTGTATGACTGTTCCTGGATTTGCCTCTTTGAGCATGTGTAGGTACTGAGGTAGTTTGAGACAAGAGTCATTGTCTGCTCTTCTTACCAAGGTGATAACTATTTCTTTTGCTCTGTAACACTTCATCTATAACGTCGAGACATGCAGATCTTCAAGGGTCAGTTGTTGCAACTCGCCTGCCTTTGGTCCAGTAATGGGGTTGCCATATTAGCGCTTATAAACTGCTGAAATAACTGTTGGGGTTTCCCTTCTTTTGTAGTTAGACCGGGTGTTGATTGTACACTTATGCTGCAGTTCAGCTTTGTGGATTTCATAATATTCACATTCGGTGAGTTTTTTAGCTCTTACACGCCAAGCATAAGAAGAATCTGAACATGAAACAACAAAAGTAATGTCAAATTCCTCGTTCTCAATGGAATCCAGGGACCGTCTGATAGGAGGAGGCGGGGCAGATTTTGGGGAGGGTGGTGGGTGAGAACTGGTTGGCGTAGACAAGGGACCCAGATGATAGGTTGTCTACGTGGTCTTTGATGGATGGTACGGGCGATGACGTCCACGCCGAAGATCGTGGTTGCTGAATAGGTGGATGTTCGGGGGGGGGGGGGGNCCCAAAAATAAGATGCCATGGGGAGACTGTCTGCGATGGATTATATAACGTGGTTGAATTAATGTTTATAAGCATCAATGAAAATAAACTTTTATTTATTATTTTATATTTAATTAATGTTTAAATTGTAGTTATAAAAAAAATATATATATCTTTTTTCTATTCAGTGATTTCCTTTTAAGTATGTTTTGTTAGCAAAACTTTATTTCAGTCTATTTTATAATATTTATTTAGAATATAATATTAATGATCGAAAGTTCTAGAATAAATATAATAAAAATTACATATACAGTAAAACCTCTATAAATTAATAATGTTGGGACCGTGAAAAATTATTAATTTATAGAATTATTAATTAATTGATAAATTTATATTTATTAATTTATAGAAATAATGTGTTTAGTCCGTAATATATTTTGGATTTTCTTTGAAAAATAATGTTATTCTAAAAAGTTTAAAGAATTTAACTGAATCTATAAATAAAAATAACATATACAAACCTTAAGTAATGAAGATGAAATTGTTTATCACACTACAATAGATTTTAATAACATATATTGAGTATCTATTTAAAAATAATATATGTTCATAAGTTCAAAATGTATAAAAAAAATAATTAGAATCCGCAATAATGAAACTCAAAATGATATTATAATATATTTGAAAGCAATTAGAAATAAAAAATTCATGGCGTCTAAATTTTTTTATAAGTTTTGAATTTAGGTCTAAAAGATAAACATCACTAAAAATGCGATACATAGTAAATAAAATATTAATGAGATCTTCAGTTTAAAAGAAAAATTTAATCTCATATTTTTAGTATGTTATCTTAGGTATATATATATATATATATATGTAATTATTAATTTATATTGGGACCATATATTTACACAGGGATTTGGAAAAAATTATTATCTTATTATTTTATCGAATTTTGTTAAATTTTACACTGGCCCGACTTGGGACCAGAGAAATTTATTAATTTATAGTGATTATTAATTTATCGAGTATACAAAATTATTTTAATGCAATAAAAAACAGAAAAAGTATAAACTATAGAGATTTGGAAACTTCTCTTATTATATTAAACTAGAAGGTGGCCCGCACATAAACTTGCGAGTAAAAAATATAAGTGTGGGATATTGGTTTATAAATTTTAATGGGTTTGAAAATTTGAATGAAATTCAGTGTTATTGGTTTCATGATTTTATAATCCATGTTAAAATCATGTGTTATTGGTTTTATAATTTATAAATCCTAATTAAAATCATATGTTATTCAATCATACAGATTTATTTATGGATTTGATTTTATAATGAATTTAAGTGGATTTGAGTGGATTTGTTTGTTAAAAATACAAAGATTAAAATCTGAAAGGAAACCCTCGGATTTGTATATATTTATTATTAAATTTGGAAATCGGAATATTTTCCCTAGATTTATAAATCCCATACAGATTTCAAAATCAATAAATGAATAACACATCCTAAATTTTAGGTTTCTTATATATTGTTTGGGATAATAATCGAACCATCAAAATATGTTTTTGACATAGATAAGGATATCAAAGCGAAAATTTGACATGGATAGAATTATAAAAATCTATATTTCATACTCCCAATGAATGAAAACGAAAATAGTTTTAATAAAAACAGCATATGTCTTAAACACTATTATTACGCTAACCAAAATACGGATTAAGATTGATTTAACGAATCGACGTCACCTATTGGAGGGTTCAGTAAGACCTATGTGCAGCTGTAAACACTCGTAACAATGAAATTTCCTAGCAAAAATATGGGGAAAAAATATAGAAAAAATACAAATCTACCTTGGGATACAATATAAACAAAACATTATAAAAATAGTAGAAAATATAGAATAATAGTGAGGTGCCAATGAAACCATCTTTATTAAAAAATATCTACCTTTACCAAATAACAATTATGTCTTCTTATAGGACACAAGTTAAGAAGATATAGAAATTTTTTTTTAAAGATCTTTACAGTCAACTATATCTTCTTATCAGCAAACCTCCTCACTAATCCTGTAAGCACATTTTTTTTAAAAAAATTAGTTTCATAACAGATCATCCTTCCGCTCACTTCCACGCGCTCCTGCTCGCTTCCGCTCACTTCCGCACGCTCCTGCTCGCTAACGATCGCCTGCGCTCTCTCCTGCTTGCTCCTGCTCGCTTACAATCGCCTGCGCTCTCTCCTGCTTGCTCCTGATCGCTTCTGCTTGCTTCGGGAGACCTGCACAGTATACCTGCACAATATTGTTTGGGGAAATAATCGAACCATCAAAATATATTCTTGACATGGATAACGATATCAAAGCGAATACTTGACATGAATAATTATAAAAATGTATATTTCACAATCCCAATGAATGAAAACGAAGATAATTTAATAAAAACAACATATGTCTTAAACACCATTATCACGTTAACCAAAACATGGACTAAGATTGGTTTAACGAATCGACGTCAACTATTGGAGGGTTCAGTAAGACCTATGTGCAGCTGTAAACACTCGTAACAATAAAATTTCCTAGCAAAAATATGGAGCATGATAGTATCAGTAATGAAAAAATACAAATCTAGCTTGGGATATAATATGAACAAAACATTATAAAAATAGTAGAAAATATAAAATAATAGTGAGGCGCCAATGAAACCATAGTTAGTCAAAAGATACTCCATTTCTTAAAAAAATATCTAGCTTTACCAAATAACAGTTATGTCTTCTTAGAGGACACAAGGTAAGAAGACAACGAAATTTTTTTGTAAAGATCTTTATCGTCAACTATGTGTTCTTATCATCAAACCTCCTCACTAATCCTGCAAGCACAATTTCAAAAAATTAGTTTCATAACAGATCACCCTTCCGCTCAGTTCTGTGTGCTCCTGCTCACTTCCGCGCGCTCCTACTTGCTTCTGCTCGCCTCCGCTCACTCCTGCTCGCCTCCGCTCGTTCTTACTCGCCTCCCCTCGCTCCTGCTCACTCCTGATCGCTTCTACTTGCTTCAGGAGACCCGGACAATATTGTTTGGGGTAATAATCAAACCATCAAAATATATTTTTGACATAGATAAGGATATCAAAGCGAATATTTGACATGGATAATTATAAAAATCTATATTTCACAATCCCAACGAATGAAAACAAAGATAGTGTAATGAAAACAGCATATGTCATAAACAACAAAGATAGTGCAATGAAAACAGCATATGTCATAAACACCATTATCACGCTAACCAAAACACGGATTAAGATTGGTTTAACGAATCGACTTCAGCTATTGAAGGGTTCAGTAACACCTATGTGCGGCTGTAAACACTCATTACAATGAAAGTTCCTAGCAAAAATATGGAGCATGACAATATCAGTAGTGAAAAAAAAAAATACAAATCTAGCTTGGGATACAATATGAACAAAACGTTGTAAAAATAGTAGAAAATATAAAATAATAGTGAGGTGCCAATAAAACCATCGTTAGTCAAAAGATGCTCCATTTTTTTAAAAAAATATCTAGCTTTACCAAATAACAATTATATCTTCTTATAGTACAGAAGGTAAGAAGACAAAGAAATTTTTTTTTTAAATATCTTTATGGTCAACTATGTCTTATTATCATCAAACCTCCTCACTAATCCTGCAAGCACAATTTCAAAAAATTAGTTTCATAACAGATAACCCTTCCGCTCATTTGCGCGCGCTCCTGCTCACTTCCGCTCATTTCCACGCGCGCCCCTGCTCGCTTCCGCTCATTTGCGCGCGCTCCTGCTCGCTTCCGCTCATTTGCGCGCGCTCCTGCTCGCTTCCGCTCATTTCCGCGCGCTCCTGCTCGCTTCCGCTCATTTCCGCGCGCTCCTGCTCGCTTCCGCTCATTTCCGCTCATTTCCGTGCGCTCCTTCTCGCCTCCGCTCGCTCCTGATCGTTTCTGCTTCCTTCGGGAGACCCGCACAGTAAACCCACACAATATTGTTTGGGGTAATAATCGAACCATCAAAATATATTTTTGACATGGATAAGGATATCAAAGCGAATATTTGACATGGGTAATTAAAAATCTATATTTCACAATCCCAACAAATGAAAACGAAGATAGTTTAATAAAAACAGCATATGTCTTAAACACCATTATCACGCTAACCAAAACACGAACTAAGATTGGTTTAACGAATAGACGCCAGCTATTGGAGGGTTCAGTAAGACCTATGTGCACCTGCAAACACTCGTAACAATGAAAGTTCCTAGCAAAAATATGGAGTATGACAGTATCAGTAATGAAAAAATACAGAAAAATACAAATCTAGCTTGGGATACAATATGAACAAAATATTATAAAAATAGTAGAAAATATAAGCCTAGGAACTCCTCTTTTAATATATATAGATTTATTTATTTTTTATTTTTTAAAAAGGTTTATAAACATGTTAAGTCTATTAATTAAATTAAGTCCAAATGCTGAACTCAGGCGACAGCCCACCGTGCATACAGAGGATCATTTCATCGATAAAAGCAGCAACAGGGAGACAGTTAAAGTAATCAGTCAATATATTCCAAACCCGAACGCTATATCTCTTCTTGGACTCGTCACAGAATCCGTAGATAAGATTTGTAGAAGCACATTCATGGTTCCCTCGCAGAACAAAGAAATTCTCTTTATATTTGATTTTATGGGCCAGAAGAAGGCATATGGTCTCTACACTCTACTTACCACGATCTACATTATCCTCAAGGAACAAATAGTTTGCAGCTTTCTGGTACCAACACTACCACTATACAGCAAAATTATTAATGGGTATATGCTTTTAGAATTGTTTGGAATTATTGGATTCCATGTTGAGTACTACGAAATAGAGTATTTCTGTGTCAAAAACGAAGTTGTTTAAATGAGAAAAGAAGGTTTAAAGTGGAAAGCTTAATTAAAACTGTAAAATTTGACTAAATATAAAAATAGGGAAGTTGGCTTAAATACCTTGGAATTTAGGAGAAAAGACTAGAACCATATAAAACTTTTGAAAATTACTGAATTGCTTTTAATGCATTTTAATACCCAGCGTGCCCCTTGTTTTACGTTGTAACAAAAAACGTAATTACAAGAGAGCCATAGCCACGTACGCAAAAAACATGCGCCACGTAAGAAATCGCTGACGTGTATTAATTAACTCTGCCGCTTTAAACTGTGGCTGAGTTATGGTTACGTTGTGACTGAGTTATGAT
>OVBI01003221.1:0-13817 GCA_900406495.1 Sisymbrium altissimum
TATATATATATCTCCTATATATTATTTGAGGATCCATTTTTTAAAATAACCTTATATTCATGTGTTATTAACATATATGTCATCATCATGTGTCATCACCACAAGATTTTTTAAAGTCATTTTAGAAATAGACTTAAATTACTAAAACAATTACAAATTATGCCACTCATAATTTGGTTCAAAAAAATCAAATATTCTTATACTAAACTATTCATCTCTTTAATTAATTACTAATTTAAACCAATAATCTCTCATACTAATTCCTGATATAAAATCCATAAAATTAGTAAATATTTTATTAATAAATATTTAATATTCAATTATATCATATTAGTAATTTTTAAATTATTTAAATTTCTCCATCATTCTTTTTAATTATCTTTTTTAAAAATAAATCATCATATCAAACATATAATACAAAATCTAAAACTTTTTTTCATATGCTATAATTTGAATTTTTAAAATGCAAAAAAAAAATTCTAAAATTATTGAAAGTTTACTTCATTTTTTTATAAAAGATTGTTCAAAATCCAATATAAAAATATCAAAATGTTCATTAACTCCATGACTCGTTTGTATGCATTCAAATTTAAAAAGTTATATTTAGTTTAACTTTATTTTTTGACTAAACTATATAATTTTACCATACTAAATAACATTTCTGGATATTTTAATTGATCAAAATTTTAAAAATAAAAATAAAAACCATATTTAATATTATTTTAATCTTCTCATATAACTATACTTAATTTTTTTTTGATATAAAATATAAATCTTTTTATTTGACAAAAGCTATATATTTTTTTATTTTTATTTTAATTAATCTATATTAATTTTTATAAGAGTATTGATATTTATGAATTTTGCACCAAATGCTTCGTAAAAATCTGTCTGAAATCGTGGCGACCAAATTTTGCCCGCCAAGCAACCCGAGAAGTTCAGATCCTATCTGGTGGGCTCAAGGGTGATAGTATACAGAGACCATGCAGCTCTGAGACATTTGCTTGCTAAGAAGGATGCCAAGCCAAAATTGCTGAGATGGATCCTGCTGCTACAGGAGTTTGACCTGGAAATCAAAGATAAGCCAGGAGTGGAGAATGGTGTGGCTGATCACCTTTCAAGGCTGAAGATTGAAGATAACATTCCCATTTATGATTCTCTACCTGAGGAACAGCTCATGGCCATCAATGCTGTTCTAGAAGCTGTTGAAACTGCAAAAAAGTTTGAGGAAGCTGAGAAGCTAGAGGAGAAATTCCCATGGTATGCAGACATAGTTAATTACTTGGCTAGTGGTATAGAGCCTCTGAAACTAGAAGGATATCAGAGGAAAAAGTTCTTCAAGGACATCACAAGGTTCTTTTGGGATGAGCCTTACCTATACACCTTGTGCAAGGATTGTACAGAAGATGTGTGGCAGAAGAGGAAGTAGAAGGAATTCTCCAAGCTTGTCACAGCTCTGCATATGGAGGGCATTTTGCCACATTCAAAACTGTAGCAAAAGTCCTTGAAGCTTGTTTCTGATGGCCAACCATGTGGAAAGACACTCACAACGTCATCTCCAGATGTGATCCATGCCAAAGGAAAGGAAACATCAGTAAGAGGAATGGAATGCATTAGAACTCAATACTTGAAGTGGAAATCTTTGATGTATGGGGGATAGATTTCATGGGACCATTCTCTTCCTCATTTGGGAATAAATACATCTTAGTGGCTGTGGACTATGTGTCTAAGTGGGTTGAAGCTGTTGCAAGTCCAACAAATGAAGCAAATGTGGTTTTGAAGCTGTTCAAGACCATAATATTCCCAAGGTTTGGTGTTCGAAGGGTTGTGATCAGTGATGGAGGTTCACACTTCATCAACAAGCTTTTTGAGAACCTATTGAGGAAGTATGGAGTCAAGCATAAGGTTGCAACCCCCTATCACCCTCAAACCAGTGGCCAGGTGGAGGTTTCCAACAGACAAATCAAGGCCATTTTAGAAAAGACAGTGGGAGTTACAAGAAAAGATTGGGCACACAAACTGGATGATGCCCTTTGGGCTTATAAAACTGCTTTTCTTGGTACCACCCCTTTCAAACTGATCTATGGGAAGAGCTGCCACCTTCCTATAGAGCTGGAGTATAAGGCATTATGGGCTGTAAAGTTGCTGAACTTTGACATCAAAACAGCTCAAAAAAAAAGGATGGTCCAACTGAGTGAGCTTGATGAAGCAAGATTGGATGCATATGAAAACTCTAGGATCTACAAGGAGAGAACTAAAGCCTTCCATGACAAGAAGATACTGCCAAAGGATTTCAAAGAGGGTTATCAGGTTCTGCTCTTCAACTCAAGACTCAAGCTATTCTCAGGGAAGCTAAGGTCTAGTTGGAGTGGTTCTTCCAAGGTCAAGGAAGTCAGGAACTATGGAGCTGTAGTCTTGATAACCAAAGCTGGAGAAGATTTCACAGCTAATGGACAGAGGATTAAGCTTTACTTGGCAGCTGCGTCACCTGAGGAGGGAGATTCCATTGCTCTCTCTGACCGGCTTCCAACTTAAATCCATGGAGAGTCTAGCTTTTAGATTATAAACAAGCTTACTTGGGAGGAAATCCCATGGTATCTTTTGTACATAATTTTTCTTTTTGTTCTATCTTCTTTATTTGTTTCTTTTAGTGTTTTCAGGGTTGTACAGAAGTTTGGGTGAAATTCCGGAAGCATGGCAGTTTACACCTGGCGGTTTGGGAAGTAGCTACACCTTGGCGGTTTACCTTGGCGGGCATTATTCGATCGCCACGGACCGAAGGAAGTTTTCCCGAAGCCTTGAGAGGATATGGAGAGTTGCATTTGGCGGTTTGCAGGTCGCCACGGACAAAAGAAGTTTTCCCGAAACTTGACGGGGAACTGGCGGTTTGAATATGGCGGTTTGCCAATCGCCACGGACCGAAGGAGAAATGCAGAAACTTCGCGGGCATATGGCGACATGGATGTGGCGGTCTGCAACTCGCCACTACGTGGCGGTTTACCATGGCAGCTTCCAACAGGTCGCTACGGTCCTCCCTCCTTCTCCCGAAGGGTCTGGCGACCGAAACCTGGCGGTTTACCCACCCGCCACGCACCTCCCAGGTAAGTCAACTCTCTCTCTCTCACGCGTTGACGGGTTCAAATCAAGCTTCCTAAACCGATTTTAACCCGATTTCAATCAAAAATTCGGATTTTTCACTTGATTTGAACTGAAAATCCCCCTCTTTCTTCTTCCCCATCGCGAACACTCATGCCATAAACTCTCTTTTCGATTTTTTCTAAGTGTTTTCATCCTCTCCTTTCAAAACCTTATAACTCTCTCACTTCTCAACCAATTTTTGTGGTTTTTGGCTTCAATTTCGTCGATTCTTGAGCTCTCATTGTGTAATACCTGCCTCTTTCCTCGTTTTCACTCAATCACAAGCAAGATAACCCCTCAAATTCGATTTCACCATGGATTTTGAAAACTCTTGAATTTTTTTCTTGAGTTGCATGTGCTTGAAACTTGTTGATTAGGCTTGGTTTATGTTTATTATTGAGTTTTTAACTTGTTTCCATGCCTAATTCATCATAAAATTGGGGAATTTTGAAATTTGATTTCTAGGGTTCTTGAGTGATTTTCGAAAATTTTGGGGGAAAGTTGATGATTGTGGTTTCATTGAGTTACTAGGAGTATGATTAAGTGTTCTGCATGAGATTGATTGATTCTAAGCATTTTTGTTTCACAAATTTTCAAAATTGGCTTGATGAATGCTTAGGAATTTCATGTTGATCACTTATTGGATAAAGGTGTTAGAATTTGGTGAGCCTTTTGTGCTCTTGATGCTGAGTTGGGATGAGTTTGATCACTAATGCAATGCATGTTCTTTTCACTCACTCATTTTCCTAAGTTTGAAATTCTTGTCATCATTTGAAATTGAGGAGTTTGAGTTGAACAATTGCTTTTGATGCTTTTAACATCATTGTGTTGTTGGATTGAACTTGCAACTAACAATCCCTTTTGAGTTTTTCCTCTCTTTTGTAGGAATCAAGCCATTGGAAAGTTTGGACTTAATGAATCTCAAGTTCGAGAATCATCCTCAGCTGCTGCAAAGGGTAAAAGGAAGTGGAAGCCCAGAAAACCAACACACAAGCAAAGAAGAGGAGTGACTGGACCAGGAGTTGAGATTCCTGGGAATGTTGAAGAAGAGTAAGCAGTGAGGAACTCTAGTGAGAGTTAAGAAGAACCTCATGTTGAAACAAGGGCAGGGAAGAAGAGAGCTGAGAAGAAGAAGAAACCTGAATTTGCTGTCCTCTATGAAAAGCTGTTCAGGATGAGGCTTGAGCCAACAAAATTCCCATATGAAGAGTTTCTACAGAGGTTGGGGATCCATGATGATGTATTGATGATTCTGCAGAGTATGGGCTTGGGATGCTTTCTGGGGATGTCTTACTCCAGCCACAAAGAAGAGTTGTGTGAGTTCCTTGCTTCTCTAGAGGTTGAGTTTTTCTCTTGTGAGCCACAAGAAGAGTGGGGAACAGGTTGGATCAGCTTCAGAGTTAAGAGGAAGACATATCAAATGGGGTTCACAGAGCTGAGCAAAGTAATGGAAATCCCAGAGGTTGCACCAGGAGAGCATAAATTCACTCCTTTTCAAAAGGAGGCAGAGCATTTCTGGGGTACTATTGGCTCAACCCCTTATGTCCCAAGCCTAATCAAGAACACAGAGATCAGAATCCTGCAGTGCGCTATGTGGCCAAGCTCCTCTCAGAGACATTCTATGGGAAGAAAGAATCAGAAGGAGTGAAGGAGTGAAGATTGGAGGTTTGATTAGTCCCATCCTGATTTTTAGAGGGATCAAGCTGAAGCCATATGGCAACTTCCAGCCAGCTGCATTCTTTGATGAGCATCAGCTATCAAAGTGGAGGTTCTTGGCAGGGAAAGTGGGAGCCAAGTATGCCTACACGCATAACATTTCCAAGGGGAATAGTGTGTAGGTCCTTCTTCAAAACCCAGATATCACTTCAATTGCCACAAGGGATAACATTTCTTCACATTGGAGAGAGAGCAATATTATTCCTCCAGAGAACATGGAGTCCTCACTCACATTTCTGAGGCAAGAAGAGCAGGGTCAGATGAAGAGGGAGCTAGCCAACATGATAAGGAGGATGAAGCTCCCCAGCAGACCACAGAAGGGATCTATGGTAGTGCACACTATCATTTTGATCCCATTGATCAAGCATTGCCACAAGGACCTCTTCAACTTGCACATCAACAAATACACAAACTCCAAAGGTGGAACAAATGGCAAGATAGAGGGATGAGAAAGATGGCTGCTGGGATTGAGAAAGCTGTTTGGTGCTAGGAACAAATCCCAAAAAAGAAGTGAAGCTGATCAGGAGGAAGAAGAAGCAGGACCATCAGAACCTCCCCAACATCGTCATTCCATTTTTGGAGAGGCTAGCACAGCTCCAAGGCCAGAGGTCCTTCCGAGATCAGCCACCACAGGGAGGAGGCAGCGCAGGAGGGTGAAGACTCCATCTCCCCCCATTTCAGACAATGAATCTCTGAACTTTGACATGGATTTCTCTCCAGAGCCTTCCTGCGCTCCACCACATTACTATTGAAGTACCACTCCACCACTTGTTTGTATATATTTCATCCCTTTTGATTTCTTTTTATTTTTGGCTTCTCTTGCAAATTTGTTTCCCACTGAGACAGTGTGAGATAAGTTTGGGGGAGAAGGTAGTATTTGATCTTGTGTTTTCTGATTGATTTTATTTCTTTGAGTCTGCGTTTGCATTGTGAATAGTTATGCTTTATAAATAAATAAAAACAACAAAAAAAAGAGAAAATTTTCAAAAATTTCAAAAAAATGCATATAGCTTCATGTTTGTTTTACTTTTAGGATTGATTATAGATTCCATTCCATTTAGGATTGCATATGCATAGGGAGCAATGATGATATTTCCTTGTAGGGTGTTAGCTTTTGGAATAAGGTTGATGCTCTAGTTAGCGGTTCTCTATTGCATTTGATGCTGGTTTGAAAGTAAGGATGCACCATGTTTGGATCAATTGTGTTGATTTTCTTGGTTTAGCTGAAGCAAGTGTGAATTGTATTTCATCTTATCTATTAGAACCATAATCTTGACATTGAATTATCATGCTTGTGCATTCTTAATGAAGCTCATGGAGACCACATACATACTTGGGCTTTCTTCCACCCTTTTTACCACTCTCTTGCTAGCCCAAATAGCTGATTCCCACCTTTGGAATAGTTATACCACTCCCTTAACCAATCCTTCTTTCAAGCCAAAGATATTCTTGTGTGATTGTGAGGCCTTTTTCCTTGATTAAACTTAGCATAAAGTGTTAGGATTTGGAATGACATATCTAGGCTTTCATGTAGATCCAGCTCTTTCATCATTGAGCTTGGCATAGGCTTAAGATGGTTAAGGTGAAGATTTGGATTTTGTGATTAAGATGAAAAGAATTCAAGGGGTTTGTAAAGGGAAAGAAGTGGGAAATAGTTTGAATTGGCTGGCTAAGTGTTTAAGAAAGAAAGCTCTAAGTTAAAATGTAAATAAGGTAGTGTCTCTCTATATAAAAAAAAAAAAGAAAAAGGAAGAAACTGAATAAGCAAAAGAGCCCAACGAGGCCAAATGAAAAGTAAAAAAAAAAGAGAAGAAAAGAGAGAGACATACCTAGGAAGTTAAGAAGAGCTAAGTTTATTATTTGAAAAGCCATCCAATCACTATGAAAGGTGTGAATGAGAGTAGAGTAGGAGAATCTTTGATTTGAGGTTTTAAGTTTGAAAAAGGGTTGCACATTTGGGGCATTTGGGTAGATGGAAGTCTAATCTTGTATGCACCAATTATTCCATACCTTTAGCATTATGTCAAAGTTCAATCCTTCTTGAGAGATCCCTATGCTTGAAATGAAACCTTATAATTGAAGTCATTCTTGCCTCAAGATCTTTCCCCAAAGCCAAATGAGTCTAATCTAGTTTGCATGAGTGTAATCCATGGTTTAGAGGCTTAATGAATGTTAAAGGATAGAATTGCTTGGAATGCTTGTGTAGGTTAGATTTTGAGATGACATTCATATTGTGATGAGCATGGCTAACTCTTTTGGAATAGGTTGGTATCAATTGCACTTTAGAACACCAACTAGAGCATCAATTTGATTTCATTTGTTGATTCCTGTGGATCTGAGCTTCCACCTTCAAACCTCTCTTTCATATTTGTCTTTGGCTTTGCTTAGGGGCAAGTAAAGGGCAAGTTTGGGGGAGTTGATGTTTATGTATTTTGCATCATTTTAATCATGACTTCTTCATTGTTTTTGGTCATTTTGCATTGCATATAGGTATTTTAGGTTGCATTTGTTTAGTTTTATCTCTTTCAGGTGTTGGAGTGGTGTTTTGGTGGTTTTGGAGGCATTTAGGAGCAAAATGGAGGCGAAAAGCATGAAGAAGTGAAGAATGACTATCTGGCGGTTTGCTTGGCGGCCTTCTTTCCCTCGCCAGGGTGTGGTGATCAGCAGTGGCGAGTAAGGAACCCGCCACGAGAAGAGTCGGAAGTTGCGAAGCACTTGGCGGGTTTTATATGGCGGTTTGCAACTCGCCATGCATCTGGCGGTTTACTCTGGCGGGCACAATCTGGTCGCCACGAGTTATGAGCATCGAAGACGGATTTCTGCGAAGCGTCTGGCGATCAGTATCTGGCGGTTTGGCTGCCCGCCATTCACCTGGCGGTTTGCGTGGCGGGTTGTCCTACCCGCCCCCACCCTCNGGTTTTAAGCCCATTTCTCTTTTTGGTTAAGTCCAGATTTGTTTGGCTAACCTAATTTTTATCTTTTTACTATATATAGCCTAAAAACATAATTAGGAGATCATCTTATTATCTTTTGTGAAAACCTAAAACCTTTTGGTTTTTGTTTCTTAATCTAAGACAATTTTGCCTTTCTTTTTTATTTCTTTTTGCATTTCCTTAATTAACATCCTAACATCAATTCTCATTGGCTAGAAATGTAAAGCTCTTAAAGGTTTGGTTCAGACATTTTCACAAGCACATTTAGTGCAAGAAAAACTCTAACATCTAGATCAAGAGAAATCAACCTAATCTAG
The DNA here is from genome assembly GCA_900406495.1 of Sisymbrium altissimum. Taxonomy (NCBI): domain Eukaryota; kingdom Viridiplantae; phylum Streptophyta; class Magnoliopsida; order Brassicales; family Brassicaceae; genus Sisymbrium; species Sisymbrium altissimum. Next base: position 8,105 of record OVBI01003221.1, read on the forward strand.
CATTAAGTACAACCAATAAGAAAGGATCTAAACAAACTAAGCCATAAGCATCTCTAATCACCTCATAATCACCTTAATCTACCTAACCCATGAGCTTAAAAGATAACTACTCACTAATCTTCATGACAACACACATAATCAAGATTGAAGAGTGCATAATCATAAGATTAGAAAGGAAATGCAAGAAGGAATGAAAAATTAACAAAAAGAAATGAGATAATTGCCTTAGATTTCAAAAGATTATCCAATGGGTTTTAGGTTTAGACAATGGATAAAAGGATCCACTTCCTAATTATGTTTTTAGATTATTTATAGTAGAAACATAAAAACTAGGTTAGCCCAACAAATCTGGGCCTAGCCAAAAGAAAAATGGGCTTAAAACCCAAAGTCAAATCTGGTCAACAGAGGCTTGAGAATCATGGCAGGCAGGAAAAACCAGCCACGCAAACCGGCAGGGCGTGGCAGGTTGCAAACTGCCAGATGCTGCCCGCCAGATGCTTCGCAAAAATCTGTCTGAAATCGTGGCGACCAAATTTTGCCCGCCAGGCAACCCGCCAGGGCGTGGCGGGTTACAACCTGCCAGATGCTTCACAGAATCCGTCTTCGATGCTGAAATCCGTGGCGACCAGATTTTGCCCGCCAGGCAAACTGCCAGATACTTCTTCTTCACTTCTTCATGCTTTTTACCTCCATTTTGCTCCCAAATGCCTCCAAATTCATCAAAGCACCACTCCAGCACCTGATAGAGACAAAATCACACAAATGCAATCTAAAATGCCTATATGCAATGCAAAATGACCAAAAACAATGAAGAAATCATGATAAAAATTGTGCAAAATTCATAAACATCAACTCCCCCAAACTTATCCTTTGCTTGCCCTCAAGCAAAGCTAAAGACAAGAATGAGAGAGAGGTTTGAAAGTGGGTATTCAGAGCTATAAAGTTCACACTTAAGATTCAGCCTAGGGTCCTTAAAAATTGTTGAAAGTTGCAAGAATTAACAACTTAGCCTTTGTACTCTTCCAAAGCCATCAAATAAAAAAAAGAGTACAAAAGCTAGGTTGTTAGTTCTTGCAACTTTCAACAATTTTTAAGGACCCTAGGCTGAATCTTAATTGTGAACTTTGTGGCTCTGAATCTCCACCTTCAAACCTCTCTTTCATTCTTGTCTTTAGCTTTATTTGAGGGCAAGCAAATGATAAGTTTGGGGGAGTTGATGTTTATGAATTTTGAACCATTTTGATCATGATTTCTTCATTGTTTTTGGTCATTTTGCATTGCATATAGGCATTTTAGATTGCATTTGTGTGCTTTTGTCTCTATCAGGTGCTGGAGTGGTGCTTTGATGGATTTGGAGGCATTTGGGAGCAAAATGGAGGCAAAAAGCATGAAGAAGTGAAGAAGAAGTATCTGGCAGTTTGCCTGGCGGGCAAAATCTGGTCGCCACGGATTTCAGCGTCGAAGACGGATTTCTGCGAAGCATCTGGCGGGCAGCATCTAGCAGGTTGCAACCCGCCATGCCCTGGCGGGTAAAATATGGTCGCCACAATTTCAGACAGATTTTTGCGAAGCATCTGGCGGGCAGCATCTGGCAGTTTGCAACCTGCCACACCCTGGCGGTTTGCACGGCTGGTTTTTCCTGCCTGCCACGATTCTCAAGACTCTGTTGACCAGATTTGACTTCGGGCTAACCTAGGTTTTATGCTTCTACTATAAATAGTATAAAAACCTAATTAGAAAGGGGATCCTTTTATCCATTGTCTAAACCTAAAACCCATGTGATAATCTTTTGAAATCTAAGGCAATTATCTCATTTCTTTTTGTTAATTTTTCATTTCTTGTTGCCATGAAGATTAATGAGTAGTTATCTTTTAAGCTAATGGGTTAGGTAGATTAAGGTGATTATGAGGTAATTAGAGATGCTTATGGCTTAGTTTGTTTAGATCCTTTCTTATTGGTTGTACTTAATGCTAGATTAGGTTGATTTCTCTTGATCTAGATGTTAGAGTTTTTCTTGTACTGAAGGTGTTTGTGAAAATGTCTGAACCAAACCTTTAAGAGCTTTACATTTCTAGCCAATGAGAATTGATGTTAGGATGTTTAGTAGCTAACAAGACTTGTTTTTAATGCTTACTTGCCTTGTGATTGCCAATAAGAGTTGATGCATGTTGCATAGTTAGTATAAGATTAATGCTATGAGAGTGGATTATCTTAGATTAGTGTTCTTAAGCACAAGGATCAGTCTTTATTGATTGAATTAGCATCTCTAGTCATCACTTGATCATCTGAATCATTGACCTTCACCCAAGAGCTTAGCTTTTTCTTATTGAATTCAATCCCCCTGTTTTTGTCATTGCTTGCTCTGTTTTTATTTCTTCCTTTTGGTTTGTTTGCTTCATTTTGCTTTTTATTTTGTTTTTGTTAGCTTGATAACATTAAAATCATATTCAAAACCTTATTAGTATTTATGTTAAACTGTCATCTTGCATTTCTAGTGTGTTGGTTTATTCCTAAGTGGATTTGACCCTATTGCTACTGTAACTAGGTTGATTGATACCTAGGTCTATTAGCACTCAGGAATTGATTGCATCATAAAAGACTGTTATCAAGTATATATTGTGGTTTAATATTATTTTAGTTTAGTTAATTTATATTAACTTTTATAGGAATCTATTGGGGTTTAAAATGATTTTTTGTAACTTATTATAAAATAACAACATGTATGATAGAAATTAAGTTATTTATATATTTTTATGTAACTCATATTTAATATTAGTCGTCGATAAAATATATTTACTTACTTCTGTATTAGAATTTATTTTTAAATTTAGATCATATATAAAAACTTGATGCAATATTTTATATAAATAAATTGTTATTAAATTATACTCAAGTTAGATAAATTTACATATTCAAAAAATTATAATAAAAATATATATTATATTTATTTTTGATAAAATTATTTTATATTATTTTATAAATAACTAATTCACAAACATAAAATTGAACACTATACTAGATAATTATGTTTATAATATTTTTTACAAAAAAAATTAATTAATAAAAATTAAAATTTTCTGACTTAAGATATAACTTTTTAAATTAAATATTATAAAATAATTAATAAATATTTTACCTCGTTCATAGCGCATGTTATATATAAAGTTATATTTCGTCCATTCTTTTTAAGCCACCTCAACAAATAAACTCTAAAAACATGACACATGAGCTTAACCCATTCATTTTAATATCCACCCACCTATTTTAAGATCCACACATCTTAATACCCACCCATTTTAATACCTCATATTTCTTATATTCAATTGAATTATAGAATATTTAATTACTATATTTACATAAGCTTATAAACACAAAAAAATAAAATTAAAAAAACGTAAAAAAATCACAATGTGAATTTAAATTTAAAATACAAAATTTAACCAAAAAAAACACGGAAATGAAAAGAAAAATAATAGAAGAGTAAAAACACATAACAAACAAAAATCTATTATATAATGAGGGAACGTCTCTCCTTCCTCAGGCAGCCACGTCACCCCCTCCTTCATTAGACACGTGTCCTTCTTCAGTTGCAAGTGTCTGTCATATACCAAAGCTAATTTATGTGACCACGTAAATCCAAATAAGTTGATCCAAATCGTTTCCATTAATATAGCCCAAACACCAATTATTTCAAATTTGGCCTTATTCTATCTTAGCCCAATTAAATCTACTTTAATTACAGAAGCCCAACATCATACACTCTTTTTCCTTTTGTTCTAAGCCCTAAAACTTTATCTTCTTCGGTCACTCAACACCCTCGCAGTCGGTGATAAAACCAAATCGTTCCGACTCCTTCCTCTGTTAACGGCAGCGTCTGTCATTCAAAACCATTAATACCTTACTCCTCTTCAATTAGACATTAAATCCTTCTTTATGTCTTCAATTGTCCGTTACTATCACTCTTCCTATAAAATACAGCCTCCACCAACACCCTTCCCCCACACAAATCTATTCGCTTACCCACTACTGAAATCTTCACAGCACCCATAACCAACTCATTCTCTTTCCAAAAAACTGAAATGGACTTCGTTGCCGTCCCCGCCGATTCCACTCATGTTGTCTTCGATGATCTCCACCTTGGGCGCTCCTCACAGACCGTCGTATGTCGTCTTCTCCGATTTTGGGACTCCAGAAACATCAAGAAAGACAATGAGTTCATGGGGATCACAATACTTTTCCTGGACGAAAAGGTTAGTTTTTTCTATTGGAAATTACCTGCAAAAAAAATTAAACAAACCCTTCAATTTCCAATCCACTAAACATTACTTCAACAAATTGCAGAACTCCCTCATCCATGGTTTTGTCCCAGCTACTCTCGCTGATGACTTCAGACCAATGCTGCGCGAAGGATTAATTTTCAGGATCCACTCATTTGAAGTCGGACGATGTATGAAGCTATACAAAATCACTGATAGTCCGTTTGTGCTACGTTTTCTGCCACATACTGTCATCATTCCCATGGAGACATGTATTCCAATTGAACATGTGAAATTCATGGTTAGGAAACTGGATCAACTACAAGCTCTAGCCAACACCAACTTGGAGCTTCCAGGTTTAAAAATACTTCTATACGTATTACATTATTATTATTGCCACGAAGTTCATAGATCATAATGATTTTCTCTAAATATACCAAATATAGCTAACAATAATAAGTTTTATTTGGTTGGTAATAGCTAAATTAACTGGTCTTTGACATGGGAATTGGTCTCTGTTTTTAAAAACTCCTGTTTAGTTAATATAATCAGTAGATTCCTGATTTAGACTTGCAATCTAACATGCTTTTGTTTATTTAACATTATGGTCTGAGTAAATTGAACTTGAATACAAGCAAATATTTACAAGAACACATTCTGCTCTCCACTTCTTAGTCACGCTACAAATAAACACTATATTGTCTTTGAGAGTAGACATCACTTCTTTATAACTAATTTCGAATTTCCAATGTACTGCAGATGTTGTAGGCCAGATTAGATATGTCCAGGGTTCGAACCTCAACGACCCGACCTCCAGACAAAGACTTGTCATTCGCTTCCGTATAGAAAAGTAACAAATTCCATCCCTTAAATTATTCCTTTCAAATTCTGTTGCTTGATAGTATTAAAAGCTTCCTATGACCGATTTGTTTTTAAAATGCAGAGACACCACTGTTTGCCTTTCACTATGGGACGACGCTGCAGCCACCTTTCGTGCACACATGTGCTCAGAAAATCCACTCCACTCTGTCATGATTGTCACCACAGTCAATCCAAAACTATTTGGAGGTAATTGACCATATCAAACTTAAAATAGATTCTCTCCAAATAAGTAACATTACTATACTAACAATCAACGCTTCAAAACAATGCAGGTAACTTATTCCTTAATTCAACAGCTGCTACAAGATTTTACTTCGAGTCAAGTATCAATGCTATTCACAAATTCAAAGAAAGGTAATGTCTACCACATACACTCTATCAAAAACTTATATCTCTTCAACCGCATATAGATACCACAAGATCCTAACACAAAAAACTTTTCCTCGAAGTTGGGGACGGAGTCGCACCCAAAAAAACAAAAGTCGAAGAAGGGTATGAGGAAGCGGACGAGTTCGAAATAGACAACACGCTGATGTTACGAAATGATGGAAATCCGATGGAGGTATTATGTCGCT
>OVBI01003222.1:251-13809 GCA_900406495.1 Sisymbrium altissimum
AGCAGGGTTGATCCTACGAGAATATGGTGTTCGGAAAGAACTTCCTCGTGGATCACGCCTTGAAGCTCCTGATCCTCCTGGAGTAGCAAAATCGAGGCGCTTTCTCAAAAGAGAAGCCCTGGATTCCTTTTCTTTCCTGAGATCTTCGATCTGTTGAGTCAGGGTTTCCGAAAAATTTTCGTGTTCCTGATTCTTATTCTCAAGAGCCAGCACAGAGGATCGAAGCTGAGCGATAGTGGTTGCGTCTGTTACATCTCCCTCTGGATGCTGAGTTGATGCAAGAGGTGCGTCTCCAGCCATAGCTTCGAGGTTTCAAACTAGGGTTTTTGCTTTCAAGAGTAAAGATTTCTCGTATACCCTCCTTCTAGCGCCAAATTGTGGGAACCGGAATGCACCTCGATGTATTTTCGTAAAGTTAATGTGAGGATCCGAGAATCTTGCGAGAGAAAGCAGAAAGTAGAAAGAAAGAACGAAAAAAGGAAACTAGGTCAAAAAGAGAACGAATTTTTATTGCTATATTGTATTGAATGCGTAAGACGGGTTATACTCTGTTCGAATGTGTTACAAGAGGTAGGGATCGATCCCTATTTATACTAAGACGTCCTAAGCCCTAAACTCCCTAAGTTTTCAATGTGAGACAAAGGTTCTAGCCAATCCTGTGGTCGTCAAAAAGAAAAACGGCAAGTGGCGTGTCTGCGTAGACTTCACCGACCTCAACAAGGTATGCCCCAAAAACAGCTTCCCGTTGCCTCACATAGACCGCTTCGTCGAAACTACAGCCGACAACAAAGTCTTCTCCTTCATGGACGCGTTCTCTGGCTACAACCAGATATTTATGCACCCTGAGGACCGCGAGAAGACAGCCTTCATAATTGACCGCGGCACCTATTGCTACAAGGTAATGCCCTTCGGCCTTAAAAACGCCGGCGCCTTCTACCAGTGGCTCGTCAGCAAGATGTTCGCTCTCCAGCTCGGCAAAACCATGGAGGTTTACATAGACGACATGCTCGTCAAGTCCCTTGTCGCCGAACAGCACCTGGTTCATTTAACCGAGTGCCTCGACATCCTTAACTCTTACAATATGAAACTCAACCTAGCAAAGTGCACATTCGGCGTCACATCCGGCGAATTTCTCGGATACCTCGTCACCCACCGCGGCATCGAAGCAAGCCCAAAACAAATTACCGCGATCATCGACCTGCCGTCCCCCAAAACACAAGAGAAGTGTAACGTCTAACCAACCGCCTTGCCGCCCTCAGCGGCTTCATCTCTAAGTCAACCGGCAAATGCCTCCCTTTCTACCAGCTCCTACGCAGCAACAGACGCTTCGAATGGGACCAACGCTGCCAGGACGCCTTCGCGCAACTCTAAACCTACCTGTCGACGCCGCCGATCCTCGCGAAACCCGAAGAAGGCAAAACCCATCTTCTATGTCAGCAAAACCCTCGACGGTGCTGAAACCCGATACCCAATCTTGGAGAAACTCGCCCTTGCCATCGTGACTTCGGCTCGGAAACTCCGCACCATCTTGCACAGCCGACGTCAGTCCGGACGCATGGCTAAATGGGCAGTCGGACTCTCCGAATACGACATCGACTACAAATCTCGCACATCGGCAAAAACTCAGGTCTTGGCGGATTTCCTCGTAGATATTCCCCTCCCCCCGAGTTCCTATCAACAGACGACGCTCCGCCCCCCCCCCCCCCCACGNACGTGGACGGAGCATCTTCTAGGCAAGGTAGCGGCGTCGGCATTCGCCTCGAGTCTCCAACCGGCGAAGTCCTCGAACAATCCTTTCGTCTCGATTTTCCTACCTCCAACAACGAGGCCGAATACGAAGCTCTCATAGCAGGCATCTGCCTCGCCAAAGGAATAGGAGCCAAGCACATCAACGCCTTCTGCGGCTCTCAACTCGTCGCCAGCCAATTCAGCGGAGAATATGAGGCCAAGAACGAACGAATGGACGCTTACATCCACGTCGTCCAGAGTCTCGCCAAGGAGTTCGATTCATTCTCCCTCACCAAAATTCCATGCAAAGAAAACTCCTCGGCCGATGTACTCGCGGCCCTCGGCTTGGCAACAGACTCCAACCTCCGACGCCAAGACCTCGACGACGTCGACGATCTCATGAACATTTTGGAAACCGGTCCTGACGACGATTGGCGTCAAGAGATTCGCCTCTACCTCGCCGACGGAAACACACACCCCGACCGCTGAGCCGCCCTCCGCCTGAAAGCACGATGCGCACACTACACGCTTATCAATGGTGATCTCTTCCGATGGAACGCTGCTGGCACACTCCTCATTTGCCTTCACGGCGACAAAACACGACGGGTCATCGCCGAAACCGACGATGGCACAAGTGGCAACCATGCCGGCGGCCGCGCCCTCGCCATCAAAATTCGTCGCCACGGCTTCTACTCATCTTCAATGGTTGCGGATTGCGAGAAATATGCTATTAAGTGTGAAAAATGCCAACAGCACGCGCCGTTGATCCACCAGCCTGCCGAGCTCCTCTCCGCCTCTGCCCCAGCCTACCTCTTCATGCGTTGGGAAATGGACATCGTCGGCCCGCTCCCTGCTTCCTGCCAATGCAAATACCTCCTCATCATGACTGACTATTTCACTAAGTGGGTGGAGGGCAAAACATACGCACTCATCAAGGACAAGGACGTCCAGAACTTTGTCTGGAAGTACATCATCACGGCTTATCTTATGAAATAGTCACCGACAACGGAGCTCAGTTCGACTCTCAAACTTTCAAGGACTTCTGTGGTCGCTGGAACATCCGCCTCCATCAATTAACTCCACGTTATCCTCAAGGCAACGGACAAGCCGAGGCAACTAATAAAACCATCCTCGACGGCCTCAAAAAGCGCCTCGAAGCCAAAAAGGGCGTTTGGGCCGACGAGCTCGACGGCGTACTCTGGTCTCACCGCACCACTCCGCACAGTGCCACCGGCAACACACCATTCTCTCTCGCACACGGATGCGAAGCTATGGCCCCCGCCGAGGCCAATGTAGCTACATTTCGATGCTGGTACTTGCCGCTCCATCCCGAGATCAACAACCGAATGCTCACCGACAACATCGACACCATAGAAGAAACCCGCGACTAGGCACTTCTCCGAATGCAAAATTACCAACAACAGGCTTCTCGTTACTACAACAAGAAGGTTCGCAATCGCCACTTCAATGAGGGTGACCTCGTCCTCCGTCAAGTCTTCGAAAACACCACAGAGTACCGCGCCGGCAAGCTCGGGGCTCATTAGGAAGGTCCTTATCTGCTCTCTCGCATTGTTCGCCCCGGCGCTTACGAGCTCGTCACCATGGACGGCACGGCAGTTCCACGCTCGTGGAACGCCAACAACCTTAAACGGTACTACCATTAGGCTCCACGCCTAAACTTTTACTTCGCCAATAGTCAAAAAAAAAAAAAAAAGACTACCCTATTGTATCTTTGAACTACGAATGGCTTGGTCTATTTTCGGGTACGTAAGCAGCCTAAACTAAGGTCCAGCTATAAATCTAATAAAACCTTTTTTCTCTTACTCATTCTTACTTCGACACTCTGGTCAAGTGTTTGAATCCAAGCCACCTTTGGCACGGTGCCGTACGTACCTCAACTCAAACGACGCGGTATATTTACCAATATCAATATGCCGAGAATTTACTCGCATACCTCAACTCAAACGACGCGGATCTTCATCTGTAATTTGAAGCCAGAATTTACCGCACTCCATCCCAACGTTACGCGGGCCAAATAAGCCGGAACTTACCGCAAACCCACGTCCAAACATTAGGAGACACCCAAGTCACGCGAGAACATCGACGCTGATAACAATCGCAGTCTCACGCCGACTCGCTGTCCTAAGCCGAGCCCAAATAAGCCTTTTTTACACAAAAGCACACTTAAACCTCGCACCCCTCCTAATACGGTTTTTTTAACTTTGCCAACGCGATTATCTCAAAACAATCCGTTGCAAACAGTTAATAAAATCCTTGTCGGAATATCTCATATTAAATAAAAATGACATCAGTCTTACAAAAGCGACCTCGTCGCATTCCGAGTACTTGGAAAACAAAAAACAAAATAAATAACAAAAAACAAAAGAAACAAACAACAAGGACTACTCCGTCCTCTTCTCCATCACCGGCGTCGATACACCCGCCGACGACGTCCCAACAACCTTCGCCGCGGTTGTCAATACGACTTTAGCCGGCTCGTCAAGCTCGCCATCCGCAAACTCGACCTCGTCAATCGGCTGGGCCTTTTCTTCCATCGCACTCGTCTTCTCTTCGAGTTGCCCTGTCACATGCTCCGGGATGTCCCATCCGCATCCCCTTAGGTGGCGCACAATGGCGAGTCCACCCTAAGCTTGAGCCAACCGCGTCAGGATACTTTCCACCTCCGACCATTGCGCCACATAGCTCTTAACCTTCTGAAAGACCGCGGCCTAAGCGGCCACGACCTGCTCTTTGTCGCACTCCCCTTGCTCGAGCAGATGCTTCCTATCGGCAGCAATCTGAGAAGACAGATCCTCATTCCTCTTCATCTGCGCGGCCAGCTCGGTCTCCGCCTTCTCCTTGGCCTTTATCAGCACCTTCTTTTCTTCTTCGGCCGCGGCGAGCCTCTTCTTGAGCTCCTCGTTCTCCGCACGGAACTTCATCGCAGCAGCTTTAGCCGCTTCGCCCTCGGCCAGCTTGACGGTGAGAACGTTCCTCTCCCGTGCAAGGACTTCGTTGGAAGCCTTCAGGCTCTCTTTCTCGGCCGCCCCTTTCTCGGCCGCCCCTTTCACCTCGGCAGCCCGAAGCTTTTCCACCTCGGCCAGCAGCGAGCTGTCTCCTCGATTCTCCGCAGCTTTTACCTTCTCCTTCATGACGGCGATCTCCTCAGCGAGCTCCGCCTCATTCTTCCGAGACCTTTTGAGCGCGGCACTATATTTATTCACCGTACACGCGGCCGAATTCATAGCCCGCAAAACATCCGTCATGTCAAAACAACCTTCCTCATTCTGAAACCAAAAACTAGTCGATAAAAGACTTACCCGAACGTGGTTCAGCGCGTCCTCCTCGAAATCCTCGGGGAAGACGAGATCAGTGTAGTCAGGCTTCTCCTACGGCATGGTCGTCATGCGCCACATCAGATTAGCACATGATTGACGGTCGCTCGTCAAGGGCTCGTCTCCAGGGTATCGCCACTCGAACGCATAGGGCATCATCATGCGCACCGTCCTGTAACCTTTCCCGGCCTTAGCCTCTGCGCGTTCATGCCCCTCCGCCTCTGCATCGAACTCGGCGGCCACGGTGTTGTTATCCCCAGTATCCCCCTCGGTCTCGGTCACGACCCGTTTGCCTTCCATCTTAGATCCATTCGGATCAGCGTCGGAACGCGGGGTCGGGGTGGCAGACCCACTCTCGATCTTCACATCTTCGCGGTGCTTTCGGTTTCTCTCGGAACCGACATCAGCCTCGGCTCGTCCCTCGCTATAACCCATTGTTTGGTGCCCCGGCGTCCTCTTCTCGGCACCTTTGGGTGCTGGCTCGTTCGTTCTTGGAGGGTCCTTCACAACGTCCCTCTTCGACTGCGGCGCACCTGCACCCTTCGGCCCCGTGGCCTCAGTGCCCTTCGATCTCGGCGGGTCCGCACCCTTCAAACCTCTTGGATCGGTAGCTCCTCTGGTAGGAGTCGACGCCCCGTCGGTCTTCGCCAGAGATCCGCTCGCCTCGGCCTCTCCTCTTACCGCAGCCTTCTCTTGTTTCCGAGGTCTCTCCTCCCCCGTAGCCTGCACCATCGTCTCGGCAAGCTCTTCTGCGAACGAAGTGAAGTCTCTCTTCTTGAGCCCCATCCTCGGTTGTGGATTTTGCCGCTAAACTTTCGCCGACGGCTCCTTCTCTTTACGATCTCCAGGTTTTCGGCTCAGACAGTCAAATTACATCTCACGAACAAGAAAACGATAAAGGACTCGAGACTTACTTCCGCCTCGCCTAGCTTTGGCCTCGGACTCTTCTGGCCACTCACGATGACTAAGCTCCGCAATTCTCGCTGACACGTGGGAATAACCTTCAGGAAACCCTTTGATCGGCAGCGTCGGATCTGCAAAGTCAAAACCACATCATTAGTTACCTTCGCACCCATACTCATCAAGACATCTCACTATTTGAATATCAATCCATCGCTAAGTTCCATCCGGTCCGGGTCGGCACATTGGGGTCGGGCATCGAGTATCTATCCTTCTTCACGAAAAATTAGAACTCTCGCCAGTCGTGCACCTTCGACGTTGACTTCCTGATAACGATGTTAAGATTTTGCCGCGGCTGGATGTAGAACGATCCAATGCTTCGCGTCCCCGGGATCTTCCTTATCGACGACAGCTCCTCCATCATCCTAACCCCCATTGGAAGGTTCTCCTTCGCGGCCAGATGAACCAGGCCCACCAGGACGCGCACTCCGGCATGTGACAATTGGGACAGAGCGATGTCCCGCCAATTACAGTACTCCATGATTTGCCGCGGCATCGGAAATTTGAGATTGGCCTCGGTAAAAAAGCACTCCAGCACGCATATGTAGCCCTCCGGCGCGTCCCATGGCCTTTCATCAGGTCCAGGAAGGATGAACTCCAGATTGCCCTTGAATTTGCAGTACGTGTCCAACGCGTGCAGGGACTTCCGCATCGACTTCGATGCGAGTACATGGAAGGCATTCTCCGGAGCTCTCGAAACCCTTTGCCCCCTCTTCAGCTTTGACACACCGTGCGGGTCGAAGATGACGATGTTTCTGGCCTCGTCTTCTTGACTCGAGCTATCCGCCTCAGAGCTACTCACCGCGGGAGATATGTCGACACTCGATTCGCCACTCAGTATCCTGTCGGCCCCGGCACTCGACGACACCGTCGGCTCGGAGTCAACTATAATGTTTTCTTCCAAGTCAGCCATTGAAGAAAATCTGAAGACAAAAAACGTGAAGAACTGCGAAGAACTTTGACGAAATCCCCAGGTCGGATCGACAGAACCTGGTGAATACGCGACGATAAATGACAACGTTCCAGTTTCCGGCAGTGCAATCCCGGTGGTGCGATGGCGATGAACGCGAATCGATATGATAAACAAAGAACACGAAGAACAAAATGAAAGGAAGAAAGAGAACAGAAGAGGAAGAGCGTACCTTGCAAATTTTCAGAAGTAGAAAACTGAAATGAAGAAGGGGTGTTGGTATTTATAGACTGAAGAAGCATGTGGTTCGAGGTGAAATCATCACAGCCCACGCGCGCATCTTTTCGATGCGAATCTTTTTCAAAAAATAAATGATTGCTTTCCACAATCATTACTCTCGGTTTTCACGCCTCGTCAAAGCATGCCGTTTGCTCGATACGCACTAAATGAAAGGACGTTTCGGGTCCTCGAGAAAGATTCTGTCTTATCTTGACACGTCATCAGCGAGTACGAGACGTTTCGCCTTTCCTACAGTCTTCAATGCAATCACCAGACAACGCGCCGAAGCGAATTCCTTTAGACCATAGTCAAGTTCTGCTCGCCGAGCTCAATCGTTGGGCCTCGCCCGACGAGCCGGGGGGAACTTACTGTTGGGGGCCTAGTTAGCACCACCCCCAAAAAGGCCCATCCTGAATTCGCAACAGCCCCAAATTAGTTTGTCTTTTGGGCCCAGCCCGCCTCGGCATCAAGTCGGTCTCGTAGACCGCCGAGGCAGCCTAAGGATAAACTAGAATCCCGCAGAGAAAGGAAAGAATCTCGACATATTAGGAATATATCTCTATCTCATTGGGAGAGGGAAACCGACTTCGATGTCATATATATATATATATATATATATATATATATATATATATATATGAATACACACGTACACATGCACTTATCATGCACAAGATTAAAGATCTAGGGACTTGGGGTTGGGCTTTAGTAACAAATCACAAATGGTCCAACTTTTAGGTTTTTGGGTGTTAGACTTTCATCCATTTTCTATTTTCCATCTTCTTTTCTTATACTTTTAATTTGTATTTTTATTTATTTATTTTCACCGAAAAAAGAAAGAGTTGAGGAAAAAAAAGAAAAGAAAAAAAAATTTATATTATTGTTTGTTGTTATCATTTCCTTTGAATAAACAGATTTGAGGGCAAATATTTTTCAAGAGAGAGTGAATGATAGGATCCTGTAAAGCAAAATAAAAGATCAATAAAATGCATTACACAATGAAGGCAAATTGACTTCTTCAACAACTTCAAAGTAGACTATTTGGATTAATTTATGAAGTTGTAGACAAGGAGAGCATTCAAAATTCAACTCATGATGATATATAACAAGTCCCGACCATTTTCATCATGTTACAAGTTTAAGAAGAGCCCAAGATGAAGATTTTATTTGCAGTCCAAAGAGAGTGACGAAAAATTGAGACTAAAAATCATTTGGAACTGAAGAGTTATTCAACTTAATTTATTAAAGTCTAGTCTAAGTCTGTCTTGTTAATTGTAATTATCTTATTTTCATACAAGTATTTGTATAAATACTTTTGTAAACTATTTTGAATAATAAGACTCATTTGGTATTTTTGAAACATTTTATTGAGAATGTCTTCCACAGTGGTGTGTAATATCTATTATGTGATCAAGGTGTGTAATATCCATTAATCCGCTTAATGGTGCGTCATATCCATTTATCAATCCGATCTGTCTTGGTGTGTCATATCCAAGGGATCAACCGGTAAATCAGAAGCCTTCTGCAACTTCTGTGTTACCATTCGCTCCACAACCTTTGATCTTTAAGACTTCACAATCTCCTGGATGCATAGCTTATCCCTCACCACTTTAGAGTGAAATAATCCTTGGGAGGTTTCTATCAGCAAGCATCGGGACATCATCGTCTCAGGGCATCCAGCACATGTCGTCGGCTTGGGGGATTGGTGTCCGTTGGCTCGGGAAACTCAAGATCGATTGATGCACAAGTTTTGTGTTCATCAGCTCGGGGATACGAAGATGTCATTGGCTCGGGGACGTGAGGATGTCGTTGGTTCGGGGCAAGGAGACATTGCCTCGAGTAATCGATGTTCATCGCCTCTGGTACTTTGGAAAAATGTTCGGTCTGCGATATGAGAAGTTTGAGGAATTACGACTTTTGATGGTTTGGACATAAATCATACCAAAATGCAGTTTTCGTATATTTTTGTATTTGTCGCAATAAAATAGTTTTACCGTAAATTAATTTATCATCTTTTTCATATTTTACCAAAAATATTCAAATTCAAAAATTTTCTTTGATATTTAAATATTTTAACCGTTAATTTTGAAATAGTGGATTTTGACTCCAACAATGAAAATATAAAACATCCAAAGAACGCCAATAGTGAAGTATAAAAATGGTCATCAACACTTCATTTACATGTTACCTCCGCCTAACCCTGTGGAATTTGAAATTTGAAACTATTGTCTACTGAAACAGAAACTAGTACACAATCTCCCAGGAAAGATTTCGATATTTGAAATAGATTACTAGAGAAATCTTCAAACGTACTTACAAAGTTCAGTCGAGAATTGTCTTCAACAAGTTCGAGACACACATTAACTTGTTGCTCTAGGATCAAACATTCTAAGATTTTCAATCCCAAAACCTCTCAATATTTATAGTAGTACTCAGCATCTTCTTTTAATCCTAGGTTGAATAAATATTCAGTTTCAACATCGTTGAAACCCAATTTAGTTCGACGAGGTACAGGAGACAAATGCAAGACTCTTATACCACATTTTTTATACTCTGGACCGACGGGGTGAAGGTGGCACAGGATGGGTTGATGGTGGAAAACTCAAACTCAATAGCGCTGTCGTCCAAATTAGATAGACTCAAACACAAACGATCTGTAGGCCAGAACTTGAAGGAAAGCAAAGCCAGATGAGGCCCTATACAATATCCCAGCTGATCCTCAAATATTGTCTCCCAATACTCTTCGCCTGCGAAGTGCCAGCATACCCCAAAGTATGAATGAAAACCCTTGCCGACCAAGACACAAGCCTTAACATTGAGGGGTCTTCCACAGAGAAAGCTCTGAGGTAAATTGACAGTTAAATAATTTCTAGAAGCTTGATGCGTGAAATATGTAGGCACTTCTTCACCTGGTAAGACCGTAGGCCTGATGTATGATCGTAGGATGAGTGCCCGCGCATCGGCATCCAGTTTGAAGCAATTATTGAACTCAAAATGATTCCTTCTATAGGCTTTTGTGTCTAATCGTATAGGAGGAAATTCATCCTCCATTGACATTGTTGCCTCTACAATTGCATCACCCAATGCCGTCTTGACTTCTCCACAGTCTGAAAATTCTACCTTCACAAGGCGACTCAGCCTGAAAATGTTTGGGGAGATATTTTTCAACCTCTTGCAACAACACATCGTTAGTTCAAAGAGACTCAAGAAATTCTTTATACAGCAGGGAACTTGTTCAATGGCAGTGTTATTTAGATAGAGTTTTCTAATACTCAGTGAAATCTGAGGAAAACTACTCAAACTTGAGCACCAACTGAGATCGAGGGTTTCAAGAGATGACAAGTTGACATCGGTTGGAAGAGCCTCCAGCCTTTTGCATCCTTTCATTTCCAACTTTACCAATTTATTGAGATTCTCAATAGCAGAGGGAACCGTCACCAAAGTATGGCAATAGTTAAGTTCTAAATGCTCCAGATTGGTGGCCTTTGAAAGATCTGGAAATTCATTCAGGTTTACAGATCCTGACAGATTCATCCTCACGAGACTTCCAAACGGCTGAAACAGAACAAAAACAAATTGTTATGTTTTAATCATATTATTCAAGTAATTAATCTTCATACTTACCTTACAGTTTAATAATTTCATATCTCCTATATATTATATATATTATATGAGGATCCATTTTTAAAAATAATCTTATATGCATGTGTTATTAACATATATGTCATTATGATTTTTCATCACCACAGAGCTTTTTAGAGTTATTTTACAAATATGCTTAAATTACTAGAAAATTATAATACAAAATACCAATTTAAATTTATTTTTGATTAAACTATTTTATATTATACTATAAATTTTTTAAGCCACAAATATAAATTGAACACTATACTAGATAGTTATGTTTTTAATATTCTTACAAAAATTTGATATTAAAAATTAAATTTTTTGATTTAAGATATAATTTTTAAATCAAATATTATTAAATAATTAAAAAAATATTTTAACCCATAGCGCAAGTTATTACCTAGTTTTTATTAAATCTTATGTACAATGAAATCCACACTTTGATTTATGTTTAGAGTAAAATGGAAGTATAATAGTAACTCTGTCAAGCTTTTGGCCTCTCTGTTTTCTTTAGCGTATGCTATTCAAATTAATCTTATATCAACGCCAATGAACTTAGGAGGATTGCGATCCACATGATCTTTCCAGAATCTTTGTTCTAATAATAGTTCTCCAGAGATCAGAAGTTCATAATGTAACTAAGTTATATACCAAATATTTTTCATGGATTTAGCTACGAATTAGCCACTATTTACCCACAAATTCCGCTACTTTTTTGTAAAAAATTTCTATCTACATATGGTTATTGACTTTTTACGGGTACATGGGTCATAAGCTATTTTGACAAGTTATACGTATATACTCAGACAACACGGAGGATAAAACTACCTTGGTATGCAAGACAATCAGCACATGCTATATAAGTACATTTTATACTGCTAATAACATTAACAATGTACGTACCTGGACGCCTTCCCATAGCTTCTCAAGCATGTTGCCTTTCACTGTGAGACGAACAAGATGTTCTGGGCGAATTTTACAAGGCATACATCTCATAAAGCAACCGAGATAATCAGGTCCAGGGAGATTATTGTTCCAGATACAATCTCTTACTTCGATGCTGATTCCATGTGAATTGTCCATATAAATCTGAGGGAAATTTGTCAACCGGGAGCATCTTCTGAGATTGACATACTCAAGAGATTTCAAGTTTACAAGAGTTGGAAAACTTTGTAGCTCTTGGCAGTTTTCCAAATGCAAATCCCTCAATTTCAGGAGATTCTGAATCGAGGAAGGAAATGTCACCAAAGATTTGCACCCATCAAGATATACTTTCTCGAGGTTTATTGCATAAGAAAGATCTGGAAGTTCTCTCAAATATTTGGACCAATTCAAAATTAACTGCTTGAGGCTTCCAAGTGGCTGAAAACAAACAGGGAAACATAAATGAATGTATACGTTCAAAAAAAATTTCAACACAGATTCAATAAATGTTTAACAAAAATATATAAGGAAAAATAAGACCATTTGTCTGAAACGTATGAAACTTAGAACTAAGTTTTTAACTATATTACCTGAATTCCTTCCCACAGCTTCTCAAGGGAACTATTCTCCATTCTGAGTTCAACAAGATACTCCGCCTTAAAATTAGAAGGCAAACACTTGGAGGATAACCATCCCACTTTAGCAATCTGAGTTTACGGGGTAAATAAACAAGGCCTTCGGGTAGATGCAGTCTGCCTTGTGGAAGCCCTCGAACTATTAGAAATTGGAGTTTACGCATGCCTTCGAACGATTTTTCCTCTATTGAAAATGGGTCTTTAATTTCTACTGTATTGAAATATATTCCTCGTACAATTTCCGTACCCTGAAAAAAAAATACAAAAAGCAACCCACGAAAACTATTATCTGATACGGAGCCTGCAACTTTATTTGAGATCACGTAACATGAGCCGTGATTAATCACACGAATTAGACAAAATAATTTAGCAAAACCTTTCTTCAACCCTAGTCTCATTGAAAATAATGTTAATTTCTGGAAGATGATCTAATTATTCTTCATAGAGATCTTTTACATAGGCCAAGATACATAATAATTTGAACAACTATATGAAATAGCTGTTAGAATGTATATGATTAGATTATTCATCACTTATGTATAGATGTCTATAAGTTATATTAGTCATCATATTAAGTTGTCAGGTTCTTACATACGTAATCTTGTAAAAGGATTAATCACCTCTTTAAGTATCATCATCGTAATCACTTTTGAACCTCTATAGATAAGAGGTTTGTAATGTTGTTAAAATCATAAATATGATTTGAATAAAATCAAAACGAACACTATCCACTAAAAGTCTTGTTCACTAAATTATTATACTATTTAGCATATAGTGTATTCTATATTAAATAGTTACATTCTATAGTTACAGCATATAGTATTACTATATTATAATATTACATAACACGTTATCATCATGACTGTCTCCATACCGTTATTCTATCCAATAATCTTCCTCCGTTTTAAACCATAAAAATAAATTGTCACAAATCGAGATTCAAAAAGAAGACTTATATCTAGCAGATCCTACATCGCACACTAAAAGCAAGACGATATTTTTCTTATCTCGATATCAAGGATTCCACTAATAGTATGGGTACCATATCGAGTAATATAAAGATGATAATTGATTCCAAAAAAACACAATTTTATAATGTCAAATAGGATAAAAGTTTGGAATGATATTCTCTAGTTTTACAGAACTTTGTTAAAGTTCAA
>OVBI01003223.1:0-13807 GCA_900406495.1 Sisymbrium altissimum
CCCTTTGGGGACTTTGGAGGTGAAATGGAATGCGTAATTGATAACTCCTATATGAAAACTCTGCTTAGGGAGAACACGTTCGAAAAAGGATCCCGGAACACCAGCGGTATAGTAGCGTCTGCCCGGAGGAAGTGATTGGAAGAGAGTGTTGAAATCGTTTGTGGTAAAGTCGTTGAAGAGGACTTGGAACTCGATGTTCTCCGCAGGGTTTTGTCCTGTTTCTCTACGGTATTTGTCTTCTACAGCATCTATTATGTTTTGGACTGCCAAAAAAGTGTTAGGTCCACTCGCGCAACCAAAATCCGCGACACTGAAGCGATCAGAAATCAAGTCGAGGCTGAGTTTGGCTGAGATAGCCTCACTCATCTTTTCTTTTGCGGCTTCCAACAAAGCTCTCTGTAAGAAAATATTAACGATGAGATTGTTACTACATACATACATATACATATATACATACATATCTGAATTCGTAATGTTTCAAAATCATATATGTTAATGAACCTGATACGAGGAATGTTGGTTGTAACTCTCAGGACCTTCTCCTCCAATCATGATCCATTGTGGAGTTGCCATGACCGATATCTCTTCTCTTCTCGCTCTTCTTAGTTGCTTGATACTTGGTATTTGATGAGAACTGTGATGAACTATGGACGTCTACATGCCTATTTATACTATATTCCTTGCTCCTTATTATTTATTTTTTATTTTACTTTTTTTCTCTGTTGTATGCTCATGCGTAAAAATTAAAAGAGCATAATAAGATTTAATTTAATAAAATCATGCATGAAAATAGGTTCTCTGCATAAACAAATAGTCGACATCGCCACGTTGTACTCGTTTTGTATGTGCTAGTCTCTTTTCGTATTATTGATAATTTGAAACTCAATAACAATCAAAAGAAAATGAAAGGACGATAATTTGAAACTCAATAATAAAAATGAAAGGACTGCACTGTACTAGTGTAGTCCACTTCTCCCTGATTTATGAACGTATTTTTATTTTATGTGTCTAGTATAATAATAGTATTATAATGTGAGTATTATAATGTGTCATATAATCTATTATGGTGCACACACAGAAAAATTCATATAATCTATTATATATATGAAAATAAAATCACTAACAAAATCTGCCAGTAAAGATGAGGATGACTTTCCCCTCAACAGAATAACCAGCCAAATAATGCTAGATTGCCACATGACCAATATTTTTTATTTTTTTTATATCCAGTATCCAACCCACTATAATGATGAACCGATTATTCCACTGGGTTTCCTCTTATCGAGAGCGGGTTGGTGTGGCCCTCCTAACCCTGAAGAGATGCTCAACACTATGGTGGTTTGGGGACCCAAGAAATACCATGTAAAAGTTCCGTGATCAAGTGGAATCGAACCCGAGTGGTGAGAGGCTATTAACACTCCCTTTACCACTGGACTAAGACCATTTGGTTAAAACACATGACCAATATACCCAGATGAAAACTCTCGGGTGATATCTGATCATTGTTTTTACAATATATTATGGTTCAAAGTCATTTTTTGAGTTGTTCTCATACATTTGCATCAAATCCTTGTTTTCTAATTTTTTATTATTTTTTTCTAGAGACCTACAGAAAAATGGAACCTAACCAATGGAATATGGAAAATTCGTCCAAAGAGCATTTTCTATGTTTGAAGGTTGAAGCCATCTTATCCGTACTCGCAATATATTATTTTATAGATTGCTTCTATTTCGAGCGGACACCTCCGACTAAATCATTATCGACATACACTTTGTACGAATACAATATAAATAGTTTGACGCTATAAAGTGATGAATGTTAATATAATGTTGGGATGATTCTCATCTTATACCTTCATTATAACATTTCATTTCGTTTTAGATTTAAAATTTCACTCCATATAACGTCGACAATGAATTTCTAAATTGGACAAAACTTTGACTCCTATTAGAGCAGAAAAAGATGGGGAATGATGTCCTCATAAAGAAAGTTCTATATATCTTTTTTTTTTCAACAAACACCATCTACTAATAAGAATAAGTTGATTGGAATAAGTTGATTGGAAGGTTATGAATCCTAAATGAGTATCATTTCAACGGTTCTTACCTAACATGAAAAAAAGTTCTATTCTAAATGTTTTTCTATAACGTATTTTGTTGCGTCGTTCCCATTTCAGTTACCTGTTTTTCCATTCCAAATTTATAAATTGAACTAAAATGGTAAAGGTAAATTTAATTTTGAATTCTATTCTAGTCATGTGCCCATAAAGTTTTGATCCGAATTTTCGTTTGCCCTATTGCTAATTACATCATGTCAATCCACGGAGGCTTGAATAATCGTAAATGTTTAAAGTTGATTTAGTTGGTGGACACTAGTGATTGAGTTTCACGTTTATTTATTGATAAACGCCAAAACCATTTTGCTTTCTTTTAACAACTAATACTTGTTTAACTTTGATTTCACTTAGTAATTAAAAATTAATTCTCTGTCTCCTTTTTTGGTACAGGAAAATTAATTCTCTGTCTTTTTTTTGAGAATTTTTTTTCATGAATTAATTCTCTGTCACTATCAACAAAGTTATCCAGATGATTTTCTCATAAACGGCAAAGATTAAATAAACCGTACTGATTATAATTAAAATTAAAAAAGGAATTCAGTATAAGTTTTTTATCTAAAAATTTTTAAAAAAATTTTAAACCCAATCTATCCTAATATATATTTAACAAGTCAAAACCCTAAAATATCAAGAAAACCCACTAATTTAGAATGAGCGATCTTCTTAATTTTTTATTTTAATTTGTTGTAAAAAAAAAATTATCGACAAAAATAAAACCAAACCTATATGAAAATCAAGAAGGGATGTGACATATCAATTATGTAGGACTCATGCACCTACTGAAATATTATATTCGTAATTTGGAATCTAAATTCTAAGAAAAATACTTGTAAGACAAAATGGCTAAAATATCTTGTACATCCCATATTATTCCAAATTCAAATCCTCATTTACCTCTTTCTAAAGTTATACTAATTATGTACTGCTTTATTACAAGCTAAAAACTTACCTTAATGATAAAAATGGTGAATGGTCAAAGTTGCCCGTCGGCCAATGGGATATATGCAAAAAATTTCTCAGAAATTTATGAAAAATTGCATGTTAAAAAAAAAACACAAATACCAAAATAATTATAGGATTCTAACTCTCAGCCTCATTGGTTCAAATGTAACGGATGTAGTTACGGTTGTAAAATTTCTGGAAATAGACAATTACAGCTTCAAATGTTATTAAAAAAATTCATATTATTGATTGCAACGGTTGAAAACGAACACATGTATAGAATATTTATTACTAATTGATTAATGGATACAGTAACATTTAAACAAAAAATTAATAATATGCATATATTAAATAGTTGTATAAAACATCAAAATAATTAAATCTTATTATAATGAAAAATATAAAATTATTAATCTAACATAATTAGTAGTAAAAATTGATGTTGGAACAGTTTGTTCCTCTCCCAATTCTTTTAACAGTTTGTGTATCCACTTGATTTCTCGAAGGACGACAACCATATAACGGTACTCAGCTTCTGTAGAAGAGTCTAAGACTGTATCTTGCTTCTTAATTTTCCAGGCAACGGGCGAACCACCAAACATAACAACAAAGTCACTCAGTGATCGTCGCGTCAATGGGCAGGACGACAAATCCGGATCTCAGTAAATAGAAAGTGAGAGATCAGAGTCTGAGCGCAGTATAATACCTTATCCTGGGCATTCTTTTAAGAACCATACAACACGCAAGGCAGTCAACCAGTGATCTTCTCTAGGATCCTTCATAAACTGGGATAAAATGGGAACCACATAACAGAGTTCAGGTCAAGTAAAGAGATAGATCAGATGCTCCACCAGCCTCTATTTCAGAAAATATTTAAGTTTCTCGAGATGTTTCATAGCAAAGCACTGGCTCAAATAGTCCTTCAACTTTTGCAACATATGAGTGTAATTGCCACAAATGAATAGATCATCGACATAGATTAAAACACGTAGCTCAATGCTTTTGCATGAATAACAGAAGAGCGAGTACTCTTAATAAGACTAGAGAAAACCAAACTTAACGCATCATAGAGCTTTTTAAACCAACACTGTGGAGCTTTTTTAAGTTCATATATATAACGATTCTGCGGAGGTGACCAACTTTATCTAGATTATATGACGAAACCCCAGAAGCAACTTCAAAAGGTATATGTAGAATTTTCTACATAGTGATGTAGACTTTTCTTTATGACCTCGACCGAATAATGTAGAATTTTAAAATTACTTTATGTAATTTTCTCTTTCATTTGGTTTTCTCTATGTAGTCTTTCAAAACCACTTATGTAAACTTTTTCTATGACCTCGACCGAGTTCTTCGACAGCTGCAGCAGCTGGAATAGACTCAAAGTTATCAATTTGTAGAGAGTATGGTTCCTCTATTGCGGACTCTTCTGGATACTCAGAAACTGTTGCTTCTTCATCAAGAATGTGGGATGAAGCGACGACATCTGTAACTTGGTATCCGATACTGGAGGCTCCAGTCTGGAGCTGGTGAGAGAGAAGAATCGGTATTGCTCCCTTTTTCAACTGTCGTTGGTAGCCAATGATCATCACAAGTGGTCGGAGAATATTGCAAAGAATCTTATTCGTTTTGAGATTCAACATACGGAAAAACATATTCTCGGAAGATCACATCACAAGAAACCAGAAACTCATTTCTTTCCAAATCCTAGAATTTCCAACCTTTTTTTCCTAAAATGGATAACCAACAAATATATATCGATGACTACACTGATCAAACTTGTCCTTATCTAGAGACACACGATGTTTGTAATATTCTGACCCAAAAATTCGCAATTACTTGTAATCAGGCAAAGCTCTGTGAGGAACTTCGTACGGCGAGCAACCATGATGAATCGAAGTCGGAGTCCTATTGATCACATACGCAGCTGTCAAGACGGCTTCTCCCCAAAACTTAATAGGGAGATTAGCTTGAAACATGATTGTCCGGGAAACATTAAAGAATATGTATATATTTCCGTTCAACCCTTAAATTTTGTTATGGTGTCTCAATACACGATGTCTAATGAATGATGCTGAGTTCCTTGAATTATGATGAAAAAACCATAAACTCAGTACCATTATCACTTCTAACCGTCTTAACTGGCTAGTTGAATTGTCTGTCCGCATAGGTAATGAACTTCTTAAAGACTTCATTAACTTCTGATTTCTCAAGTAAAAGATAAGTCCATACTATTCTTGAAAAAGCATCAACAATAGTTAAAAAGTAGAAAGCACATAACCACGGAACACGATACAGCCACCACACATTAACATGCATAAGAGAAAAACATTCTGCTTTTTCATAAATTATCAGAAAACACCTCATAAATTACAAAAGCTTTAAATTACATAAGAAAACAGAAACTTTTGTAATTTAGTGGAGTCAGCTGACCCTCCTCCATTGTAAATAGCTCCGCTCCTGGTGAGAGGTCCATATATAAATGGGAACTGTCGTTCGGTGGCAAGTCATTCGAATGCTTCAACTTGTGACCTATCGACAAAATGATTAAAATGCAAAAAATATTCATTTGGAAATTTGAAAAAAAAAATATATGAATTTTTGTTCCTTGTCAAATTTTGAGAAAAAAAAATCTCTTCATTAATTCATAAAATATGTAGAATAAGAAAAATGGTGTGGGATCCATGTTTCAAAAAATTGTTTAACTTTTCTCTTGATTGGTATAAATTTTGAGAAGTATGACATCAATTGAAACTTATATTTTTTATAATTTGTCTGCATAATAAAATAAAGAAAATGCTGGTATATTTTAAGAGCGTAACTAAGGGTTTATTAGTCGTAGATAGACTTTATGGAGAGAGAAGAGATGTTGGAAAGAGCCATTTGATTTGTCTCTCTTTTTTTCTCTGTTTCTGGACTGATTTGGTCTTTTAGAGAGAGAATGACAATAGAGGAGGGAGTTTATAAGAGGAGAGAAGAAGTGAGAGATATGATACGGAGTGCGTAAGGGTATTATCGGCTTAAATTGAGGCTAATTAATTTTATTGTTTGGGTTAGAAACTCCTGTTATCGGAAAACTAATATGGACTCCACCTTATTATTTTTTTTTGTATTATCTACCGGCAATTGCAAATGTTAGAAGACATCAGTTTTTGATTTTTAGCGAGTTACAGCAATACAGAACAGTAAATGTTTTTTCTGTGATTATTTTAAAATGATAACAACCGCTATCATTTGTAGAAGTTGTGTTTGCGAATGGTAGTAAATAAATTAATCAATCCCTTAGTTACGTTTTTAAAACATACTAGTATTTTTTTTTTTATAAAGACAAATTTTAAGAAAAAATTAAGCTTCAATTGATGACATATTCTAGAAAATAAATATGGTGAATTTGTTGTTTCTCAAAATTTATACCAATCAAGAGAAAATTTTTTCAATTTTTTGAAACATGGATCCCATGCTATTTTTTTATTCTTCATATTTTGATGAATTAATGAAGAATTTTTTTTTTTTTCAAAATTTGATAAGGAACAAAAATTTATATTTTTTTTTTCAATTTTTCAAATGAAATTTTATTCATTTTTTGCATTTTATTCATTTTTCGATAGGTCACAAATTGAACAACAGTTGCCATTTATATATGGACTTCTTACTACAATGGAGAAGAGTCAGTTGACTCCACTAAATTACAAAAATGTTTTGAATTTATTTCCTTAATACCACCCGCAAAACGCAACTTCTAAACTTTCCTCCATTGTAAATAGCTCTGCCTGCAAAAAAAATTACAGGAGTCATTTCAAGAAATTAGAAATTAATTTGCGAGTGGTAGCAACATATTACAAAAAAAAAAGTTACAGCAATCATTTCAATAAATTACTCCTATTATTTTTTTTGGGAATTACATGATTTAGTCTTGTTTGACTATTTAATATGCATAGGTAACTTATGTTGAAAAGATTAGAATAAACTAACCTTTTACTCCTGAAATTTACTATTTACACTCTTTTTTTTCTTTGTAATGGTAAATGCATACGATTATTCTATCTGACAAAAAAATCTTACTATCCAAAACTAACCTAATCAATTTTTTTTCCTCTCTACTATCTATTCACTTTACTTTTAATCATCACATTTCAATGTTCTCTCTGTCTTCCATAAACCGAATATCTCTTTATCAAAGTTCACCATTCTTCTTATTCTCCCTCTTCCATAACAGCTACAACTTTCGTTTTCACTTTTTACAGCAATTTCTTTGAAGTCGACTTTCCTCCGGCCGTTTTCGATTTCTCTCTATAACCCGTATTTTCATCTTATCATTCACAAATAACTAGTTTTATCTGATTTAGCTTTATTTGATGATTAAAAATAGAAGAGAAGTAACGTAATGATTAATCGTAAAAAAATTAAAAACTAAAATGAAGAAGATGAACAGTAATTTTACAGGGTTAACATATCAAAGTTTCTGTAAACATATAAAAGTTTATGTAAACATATAACATCAACATTGTAAAATGTTATGAACATTGATTAGGTTAATTAGGTTTAGTTTTTTTATACGGTATAGTGTACATTAATCAGTTTGGGTTCACCAATCCTTAGGTAGGGTTTAGGGTTTAGATTTTAGGTTTCAAGGTTTAAGATTTAAAGTTTAGTTTTTATGATTTAGGATTGAGACTTAAGGTCTACGTAACAAATTTATGTTTATATTAACATATAAATGTTTTCAAAACTTTTTAAAGGTTTCAAAAATTATTTATAGCAATGAGTAAAATTTATAAGGTATAATTATATATTTTTGTTATTTCAAAATAATGTACACAAATTGGATTGGATTCACTAATCCTTTCCTTTGTTAGGGTTTAGGGTTTAGATTTTTTTTTCTCAAAATATTGTAAACCAATTGGTTTGGGGTTACTAATCTTTAGTTAGGATTTAGGGTTTAGATTTTTTCTTTAAGACTTTACACCAATTGGTTTAGGTTCACTAATCCTGAGTTACGGTTTAGATTTTTGGTTTTTCGAAATACTGTACATCAATACCTTTGGGTTTACTAATTCTTAGTTACGGTTTAGATTTTTATTTTATCGAAATACGGTACATCAATTGGTTTGGGTTCACTATTCGTTAGTTAGGGTTTAGATTTTAGGTTTAAGAGTTTAGGATTTAGGGTTTAGGGTTTAGATTTTTGTTTTTTCAAAATACTGTACAGAAATTGGTGTGGGTTCACTAATCCTTAATTAGGGTTTAGGGTTTAGATTTTTGTTTTTTCGAAATATTGTACACCAATTAGTTTAGGTTCATTAATCATTAGTTAGGATTTATGGTTTAGATTTTTATTTTTCCGAAATACCGTACATCAATTCGTTTGGGTTCACTAATCCTTAGATCGAATTTAGATTTTAGGTCTAGGTTTTTGTGTTTAAAGTTTAGATTTTATGATTTAGGATTTAGTGTTTAATGTATTTGTTCTTTATGATATATTACTAGATTTAGTATTACTATTGCTATAAATATGTATATATTTGTTGAAACATTTGTTAAAAAAATCATGTGCTTTCTGTTGTGAATAGAGAGAAAAGAGATAGAAGGAATTGGTGTGTTTTATTCGAGAAGTAATGAATCCATGATATAAGGGTGAATACAAGAGTTTATGATAAGCTTGGAGATGAAGTAATACTTGGAGAATAAGTAAAGATAAAGATACAAGTATATCTTAGTACATATAGAATGTTTTTAATGGACATCCACATATTATTATCAAATATTTATAACATTCCCCCTTGGATGTCCATTATAATAAATGGTTTATAATACGTTTAAGATGCTGCCTCATTAAAAACATTATTTAGAAAACTCATTGGAAAAAACCATAGTTAAGAGAAAAAAATTCAACACGCATTACTCCCCCTCATAAGAACATTACTCAAGATCTTTGAGATGATGCAATCCAATGTGATGATTCATTGAAAATAACGCCTTGGTGAATATGTTTACCATCTCTTTACTTGTATGAATTTGTAGAAATTGCATCGCCATTCTTCAGTAGTGCATGAGTCTTGTTGATCTATTCTTGATTATTCTCTTTAATTCTCTGATATCATTAATATATGTGGAATGTTATGGAGAACTAATAGACTTTCATTCTTTGTATTATAACATTCTCTTTTTGAGGATCCATCTTTCTTTACTGCCTCGTTAAAACCTTAGCATGGAAAAAACCATATGGGATAAAAGTCATGAAAAGGAAAAAGAGTACAACCACACAATATCTCCCCCTGGAAGCATCTTCTTCGGGATATGCATTCCAATCATATATCTCATCTTTGAGAATTTGAGCATAGTTTTCGTGAACACTCGTTTAATTTCCATATAATGTCTAGGGTCATTAGACTTCTGATCTATAACATCCTTTTTATATAGACGATAATTTCTTGGTTTATTTGGACTTCAGACCAAATTTCTTTACATATCGTTTTCTAACCTTCTTATTGTATATACTTGTACATACGAGTTATTCATATTCTTTTTACAAAAATTACTATAATGACTTTATTTCTTGTTGCTAGAAACAATTCGTTGGAAACTTCAACATAAATTCCTAACAAAAAAATTGATGGAAACAATTCGTTGGAAACTTCACCATAAATTCCAACATATTTCTAACAAATAATTAATCAGAAACTTTTGACAAATTTCCAACAAAATATATTTGACGGAAATATTTCCAACAAAATTTTGACAAATGATGGTTTCTCACGAGTATATTCCAACAAATATTAGTTTTATTGTAAATTTATTATAACAGTATATATCCTGTGAATTATCGATGAATATACAAAATCACATATTTCAATCATGAAAAGATTAGTAACTTTCTCAAGTAACATTTCAAATATGGTACTACAAGACCAAACAAATTTGAACATTCTCTATATAAAATTCTGCGAGGATCTTTCTTCCAAACTATGGCTTTCAATAACTCGACAAGAGTTTTGACTATGTTCAAATCCATGATCACATATTACTTTCATCAAAATATTTATGATAACTCTTCAAGAGTTTCAATGATGATTAAGGATTCTAGTGATCCATGATCATTTGATAAATACACATGAGTATATTGACTCATCTTATAATATTCACTTTCTGATTAAATTCCATAAACGATTTTTTCTTAACTCGATCAAATACCCTGAGTTCCCGGGAACATAATTTTAATATCATCAATCCTTCAATGATTACGAAAAAATTCCATAGTTTAACTGTACGATCAAATGGTTGCGACGAAATTCCACAGTTTTTTTTTCCGTATGATTTTGATTGGAAATTTGTATGAACTTTTCAAACAGAATTTTTCCGACGAAAAATTTTGTTGGTTTGAGTCATGTTTTCTTGTAGCAAATTCACCATCTGTCCAGTACATAGATTTGCATATAACCTTTCCTTTTTCTCTAACATTTCTGGTTCCTCTAACCTTTATGGTTCCTCTAACCTTTCCGTAAAATAATTTTGACTAGTATTACCACCAAAATCGAGCATTGAATCATCTTCTCCATACGAATACCATATTTTAAAACCCTGCAAAACCTCTCTCGTTAATAAATGACCCGTACTGTAGATACGGATATAAATCTATGATTACGATATTTAGGATAAGGGCAATAAATCTTATTCGTTTCCAAAGTTAGATCTTCATTTGATGCAAATTGTATGAATTGATGAAGCCCTTCTGCAAATTCTGTTTTGATTTCTCCCGTTATTGGATCAAAATGTATGTCCATCGAAGAACAAAAATAATTAGAAGAATTTGAGGAAGCTATTATAGTGTTATGTGTTTATGCATTTGGGAGAGTGAAGAGAATGGTAATTATAGATTTTTTCGCTGTTTTCCAACAGAAAACCAAGGGATATCCGGATGGTATTTAAATTTCAAAGGGGTATAACAACGGGTACAACAATGGCTATAACAACAGTCATAAACAACTAAAAAATTAGCCAATATCTTTCCAACGGATTAGATTTTGTCGAAAATTTAGCAATAGAATTCCAATGACATAAGTGGTATTCATAATGGTTGAAAAACCATTAGATTTGCGTTGAAAATAGATCACGGATTTCCAACCGTAAGATGATTACGACAAAATTTCAACCGTTTTTTTCTTATGATTTTGGTTGGAAATTTGCCGGAAATTTTCCAACCCAAATTTAGCAATAGAATTCCAATGACATAAGTGGTATTCATAATGGTTGAAAAACCATTAGATTTGCGTTGAAAATAGATCACGGATTTCCAACCGTAAGATGATTACGACAANTTTTATGGTTTAGTTATGAAAGTGTGATAATGGCGTATCTGTATCTACGATTATGTTGATAAATAATAACAATTTAAAACCAAATTTTTCTTATTCAGAGATCACGATCCAGGAAAATATTTGATTACATTTGCTCTGAATTCAAGATCAAAATTGAGGTTTTCATCATTTGTTTTCCTGGATAGATGTCAACAGATTCCAAGAGTACAGAAATCACCTGTAAATATGGTTATTGAATCTCTAGGTTAGACGATTACCAGTAGGGGATTGTATCTGGATTGCTCGGCATAAGAGCCTTGGGATTGAGTATGTTCTCGACTTCATTGTTGAGAGGAAAAACGTGGATGATTTGCGCTCTTCGATTGAGATAATCGATATAGGGACCAAAAACTTAGATTTCAGGTGTGTGAAGGATTTCTCAACCTCTAACTATTTTCTACTCACTCTATGTTTCGTTGATAGTTGTGTCTCATCTTCTTGAATTGGTGTTCTTAATAGAGACTGGGATTCAAGAAGCTGATTTACATCATTGAAGGGGATCCAAACCAGTCTGAAGCAGCAGAAAGCATTAAAACAGCTTACGAATCTTCTTTTTTTCTGAAGATTTTAAGTTGGAACCAAGCTTATTTTTATCTGTATATATGGCTCTGTAGCTGTTTCACAACGGAGATTCTGGACGGATTTGATGTGGTGCGGACAAACGGGTTTGGTGAGACACTAAGAAAATTCAGTTATCTCACTAAATCAATACACCAATACTACAAGTCGTGGGTGAATGATGAAAAGAGCAAAGTCTGGACCTCGTATCGTTCTTTTGATGGTTTTGTCAAAAGGTGTCAAGACCTTGATAAAATGACTATCAGCGATGTATTTGCCATTCAGCTTATGCAAGTACTGATTCTTGCTAGGCCATTTCTTTCGGTTCGTAATATGTGAACAGTTATGCATAGTGGCGGATGTAAGTTGATAATAGAGGGGACAAGTGCCCCCGGTTAATTATTGATTATTTTGTTTTATCTTCCCAGAAAACCAATTAAATGAAATGGCTCAGTTATTACTTTACTCTTGTACCCCCCCTCAAACCACAGTTCCACGTTACTTGTGCCCCTGTTTCATTTTTTAACTCTCCTTTAATTTTTTTTTCTTTCTTTTATTTCTATACATTTATTTTAGATATACTTTCCTTATATAATTTATAATATTTTGGTATATATTTATTTTAGATTATAATTTCTTTATACGACCTATATTAGAAGATATTTTCCCAATATGGATTTAGTATTTTTTTTTGTTATTAGTTAGATTTCATTTATTTTTTATTTCTAATTTATCATCTATATTTATTTTAAATGATATTTTACTATATCCAAAAGATATCATTTATATCTTATTTTTATCATTTTTTTCAAATTTTTCCTAATTAATATTTTAAGTTTAAGATATAAAAATATATAGTTCACACTATTTTAGATAGTAAATCTATTAAGACATTTTAATAGATTATTGTAGAATGACGAATAATATTATACAATTATTTGGCATTAAAAATTAAGGTACGTATGGTATTAGAAAAAAAATTCATTTATATATACTATCAAAGAAAATATTAAATATAAAAAATATTAAATTTAACAAAATTTTGTCCTGGTTAAACTTTTTTCTAGATCCGCCCTGGTTACGCTTGAGTTCAAAATTCTTTGCTACGCAGGTCCGCAGGTAACTGAGGAAATTGCCATAACTGTTCTTGAGATGTACCCAACACTTTTACCTCTTGCTTCTGCCTACTCTAGTAAGCCTTTTATGCCTTTGCCTCTGCCTGAGATCTCAAAGTCTGGTACTGTCTTTAAAACATTAATCCTTTTAACTACAACAATCAATTTGTCCATTGTTTTGAAGGAAGGGAATGTCTCAGCGCAAGAAGAGATGTTGAGGAATTGAAGCATAAATGTAATATGTGCAGCAGCAAGTACGAATATATTCAAGTTAGTTTGTGGTGAATGACTTTTTTACTTTTTGGCTAAAAGATACTAGTGGTTAATAAATTTACTTTGTTGATAAATCAGTCTATCTAATTAATCTTATCTTGTTTTTTTAATTTTGGTACAGTTAACTAAGTTTTATCCTATCCTATTTGTGATAACGTTTTGTCGTCAAATATTAGGTTCGGTAACTTTCTGTACAAGTAAAAATCCAACAAAGCAGAAGATCGAAAGAGTAATGCGATCTTAGTTTTGATTTGGATTTTAAATTTTCAAGTTTGGAGGATTGTTAATTAAACAAACTAATTTAAAAGAAAAAAGGAAAAAATATAAATAAAGTCGGCTCTCACTTTATAACAAAACAAAAATGAAAATTAATAAGGTCGGCTCTCACTTTATAACAAAACAAAAATGGAAATTAATAAGGTCGGCTTCTCCTCCCTCTTCTTAATAT
>OVBI01003224.1:0-13804 GCA_900406495.1 Sisymbrium altissimum
CCTACTCAGGAAAAAATCCATAAATTAAAGTATATAGGAAATATTTTTTTTTATCAATTCCAACGTAATGTGATATATATATATATATATATATATATATATATATATATATAACATAAAAGATAAATACCATTCCTTTCAGATATCATCCAAAAACGCAATATCTATATGTTCATCTTCATTGTTTTTGATCTGGTCATAAATCTCTTTTGCCAAAGATCCACGGACAATACAAGGAATGATGATGTTTCTTCCAGAAAGTGAGACATGCAAATCAATCACACACTATAAATAAATGATTTCTAGTTTCAAAACTTGTAATAAACGATAATTCAAAGTTTACTCCGGATTGATCAGTTCGAAGTGTAAGTTGGTAAAGACACCATCATTATTTTGTATCTGGACCTCACGAAGTTTGCCTAAACGGTGCAAAACACCGATCACATCTATGCATGTTTTTTTTGCAAGACCAAGTTAATAGAGAATATAATGTTTCTTATTAACATGCATAATAAATAGTATACAATTAAACACATATCTATGAGATATTTTGGAACAAGTGCTCGGTTCATGATGTTGTAAAATCTTGAAGACTCGAGAAATAGGCTATCCGAAACCGGGTCAGTAGGTAGCACAATGGTGTCAGGCATAAACTCAATTTTGAGAAAAGAATGGGTGGGTTTGAGGCCAAATGCTGCATCTTGTGTGACAAGGAACCACTGGGAAATTTTCCATTCCCCTTCACCAATGTGATCTCTGTATCGAGGAACATCTCTTGGTGCGATTGAGGCGTGAATCCGATACCCCTATATTTTTCATATAATAGTGAAAGTTATTCAGTTGGTTCATCTAACAAAAGTTAAACAAAACCAGTGAAACTGAATATTATTTCATACCTTCTCGTCAAATATAACTATCTCCATCGTTTTTCCAAGGAATGAATCTGAAGTCGAGAGATGAAGGATCTTAACCCTCACATTCTAGCTAGTTTTGTACATAACGAGTTTATCGAGAAGATCAAAAGACGCCATTTTTTTTTGCTTTTATTTTTTTATTGTTTATGAAAAAAACTCGCAATGAGAGAAGTTATAGTTTAAGAGAAAGGACATGCAGTCGTATATATAACTGTTTGATTTAAACCTAAAATCATAAAAGAAAAAAATAGATCAATAACTACACGTAACCCTTGTAACCTTTCATGATGTGACTATTGATTCAGAGAATATATTTTAATAAATAAAAACAGTAAAGTTAGTGTCAATAAAACCGAAGAAAAAGGAAAACAAATCAAGTATTAAATATGAACTTAAATAATATAATCAATTAGAAAGGCTAATCGTGACTATGTATTAGAAATATGAATACTAATCATTATTTTTCTGAAGATATTTGTAACTAATAAGGAAAATCTAAATGATATCTTTAAGAAAAATCTACTAAAAAAGTTAAATTAACACACATAAAACTAAACGAAACCGCCATATATTAACTATAAACTATTGATTTTCTTTTATAATAAGAACAATTAAAAAAATATTGGTGATTAAAATCATATAATAATCATAAAGCAATAAATCTAAAACCTTAATTCCCAAATTACAAAAGTATAAATATACGGGCCTCTTAACATTAATCACGATCAAGCATAAACCATAGAAAGACGAACAGCTATTCAATGGCGTTGACAGGTGTTCTATACACCATTCTAGTTTGAACACAAGTATTATTAATACTGTTCATTAAAACTGCTCTGAAATTCAATCAGCAGTTATCAAGGATAAACGAACTGGAATCCTACCATTCCACCTACCTAAAAACGAATTGTCAATTTTCGCAGAAGAAGGCATCCTTCCTACAAAGAAGATAGAATCCAAGTTTACTGTACGGATGGAATGTAACAATCTGCATCCGGAAGCTTGAATTCTATGGTACGTCGAATTCCCAACAAAGTGGACATGGCATTAAGGGATAAAAGCTTGGCGTTCACGTTTACGAAAAGTCAATAAAGAATTCCGAGTTGCTAATGTTCCACCAGAGATTGGAGAAGTGAGGCGTTTGTTGGACGTCGTAAGAGGTGCTACATGTTTCGAGGACATCAGGACTGTTGGAGGAGTTGTTCATGGCACGTTTGCTGCTGCTTGTGCCACACATGGACTGCTCGCAGAAGATAATTTGGCCGAAGGCTGAATTTTTTTTTCTTTGTTTTATCGAGTTATTAGCAAAGAGAAATTGTTCGATTTATATGTTTAACTTTATTTTTAATTTAATTATATATCTTACAATAACATATACCCTATATCCTCAAACCATGCTGCAATAACTCAAATACCCTATACTCTGAAACCATGCTGCAATAACTCAAATTACACAATAAAATATTACACTAAACATTGCATAGGGCGGACATGAAACAGCCATAAAACTATGGGAGATAAATAATAAATGGTCCAGATTGTCTTTCATATTCCACCCAGTTATCAAATATCATCGAAAACTATATACGAACTCTCACCTTATACAATTTCAAATCCATTCTCAGGCCATTGACATTCATAATAGAAGCATTGTTACTTGAATGAGCGAAGTATTGTATAATAATACCATAAATTGATATTGTAAACTATGTAACTTAGTATATAATACTTGTAAATAAATAAATAGAGTTAAAAATTTCGATTAAAAATAAAAAATAAGTATTTGGATGAATATGAAAAATCTCCAAGGAACATAAATAAAGGAAAAAAAACCCTGATGAACACAAATAAAGAAACTAACAAACGCTAATCAGGAATAATTATACTTTGAAAAATCTCCTTGTAAACGACATTTAGAGTTTTCTTTTGTGCTTTTCCCTTTTCATCTGTGATCAAAATCTTTAAACCACTTCTAGAAGTCACTCGAGAAACAGCAACGTACAGCTGAGCATGAGAGAAGATAGGTTTAGGCAAAAAAAATCCAACCTTTTGCAAAGTCTACCCCTGACTTTTGTTAATTGTCATCGCAAAAGCAATAGCCAAAGGAAATTGTCGGCGCCTCATCCTAAAGGGAAACCTTGTCTCTGGAGGAGTAACAAACATTCTAGGTATTAGGACAACCTCACCAGTCTTTTTTCCCATGATGAGTCTACCTTAGATAACGTGTTTGGCAGTTTGCATCACCAGAAGCCTCGGCCCGTTACATAAGCCAGCATCAGGATCGATGTTCCTAAGTAACATAACTGGGGTCCCGGACTTGACCTTTAGAACATGATTTGGAAGTCCATATACCTTAATGCTATTCAAGTACTCCTGCGTGTAAACCATATCATCGATCTTGCTTGTATCAGATGTATCAATACTATCTGAGCTCAGATATTCATGCTCAACACCTAAGGAAAAACAATGAATAACAATTAAAGTATATAGATACATAAACATAGCAAAACTCGAACTATCCTATACCTGGTACCTGCGACAGCATATAATCATTGATTACATCAACATCTAGATTCCGTGGGCATAAAATAGCTCTACCTTAATAGAAGTTAGCACTGCGTTTTGTAAAGAAATTGTCGTCATACACATTTTTTATAATTGCCTTAATTGGTTCTTAAGCATGAGATATTAGCAAATCGTCGGGTATGTATATCTCCACTTCACCAGTATTTGGCTCCTTTATCTTGCCATTGCCAACATCGAGAATCCACTTTGAAAAAGTTTCAATCTCGTTCAAAAGATCATCATCAAGATCTCTAGTATGCCTCGTATTTTTGGTAAGCTCCAGAACCTCACAGATAGACCATAGATAAGAAGAGCTTATCAATGCCAGAACAGTCTCAACTCATCCAGCATTAATAATAATTGGCAAAATCTGTCTAAAGTCTCCCCCTAAAACAACCACTTTTCCCCCACAAACACCTGGTCACACTTTAGGATATCACGCATGGTCATATCAAGAGTCTTGAAATATTGCTTGCTCATCATTGGAGCCTCGTCCCAAATAATAAGGCTAGCCTCTCTGATTAGCTCCGCTTGATACGATCCAGTACCAAAATTACACACGGTGCTTTCATTTACAGCAAGTGGTAAACCAAATCTAGAATGGGCGGTCCTCCCTCCTTGCAACAACAATGCTGTAATACCATTTGATGCAACGTTAAGAACAATCGGACCAGTTGATCGAAGAGCAGCTCCTAGAAGACTCCACAAAAATGTCTTACCCATTCCACCAAAACCATAAACGAAAAACATCAAAGAATCGAGGCAATGCACCTTAAACCTGAGCTGAGATTGCTTATTTTCTTTGCCCTGAGCTGATCACGTCTCGTTCGTCGTCTTTGATATTATTTTGAGAACTTATCGATATTTCCATAAACATCTCATTGTTTTATAAAAAGAATAAAAGTGTTAACTTAAATCAAACTGAAGAAATCATTAAACCAAAGACGAATGTCGAGTTTTGGCCAAACTGACAAGAAGGACGATCATGGGCTGGAAAGGTTTTACCGAAGATTCTCGGAGTTTCTCTTAAAGGCAGCGAAAACTTAAGAAGACTAATTTCCACATCGAGAATATGACTAATTATGACTTAAGATTGTCGAGTATGTATAAACATCGATGTATAGCTTTATAACATAACCCAACTCATGATAATTTTACAATAAAGTAATAAAAACTCTTATTTCTCTATTCGTCTTATTTTCCTTTTTTGATCTTTTTCTTTATTTCGCTTTCTTTCCAAGAATTTAGGATACTTACATTATTAACTTTCTTAAACAATGTTGTACGAATTTCGGTTTCCACGGCCCTCAGCTTCCAACAGTGATAAAAACAGGGCCTAAAGCTGCAGTCCCCCCAGAGATGAGCAATACCCATATTATCTCGAACGATCCAACCCCCTCGAGCCTGAAGGGAATAGAGGTAAAAAATGGCATCAAAGTTACACAAATTCAGGAGGCAGTCAGGACCAAGAAGGAGGTACTGACAGAGCAGGGCCAAGTCCGTGATGTGGCATCACTAATGCGGGATTCGAGGTTACTGATAGCCATTCATTCACCCTTTCCATAGCCACTGCAACATCGGCCTGAGGAGACGGCAATCGGTCCGTGACCACAAGAGAATTTCTAGACTTCCATATTCGCCAGAGTAACCAGAATAATAGTAATTTAACCTCGGTTGAATACCCTGAGAATGATAGTGCTCAAGCAAAAAGGAGATATTTGTCTCTATATCAGAAGCAGGTGGATCTTGAAAATTCGGCGAGGGAAAACGAGCGTACCTCCAGGTAAAAATGGATGTAAGACACTGGAAAAACAAATAATTAATTAATGGTCTCATCCACTAATTTACATCGCTGACATAGAGAATCAATCATCATTCCCCGAATGTGAAGTCTAGATGTAGTAGATAAAGCTTTTGACAAGAGACGCAAGAGAAAGTGTTTAATCTTTGGAGGTAGGAGCAATTGCCAGAGTTCATGTTTTAATCAAGGTCACCTACAGGAGGCTGAATGAGTAAAGTAACATGATCAGATGAACAAACGAAGTAATAGCCAGAGCGAACCGAATATTCACCATCATAACTATATGGCCAAACCAGAGAATTATGTGAAGGTTGATTAGACAGGTAAAGAATACATATAAGAGTAGAGTCCTCTGCAGACAGATTGAGTGAATTAGCATCATGATTCCAACATTGAGACCTACCATGAGAGAGAATTGGATCTTTAAGCTTAAGGGGATCTGAAATATCACCTGCAGCCGGCCCAGGGGATAGAGTGAGAAGCCAATTTTCCTTGAACACACGAATATCCTCACCAGACCCCACATTGTATCGGAGACTCTTTTTAAGGAGCTGAAAACCCTCCAAGATAGAGGATCACCGATAAAAGTGAAGACATTTTGTAGCACAAAGTAAAAAATATCTCAATAGTACAGTACCTTGAATAATCTTGCAAGTAGTAGATTTATTGGCTTTTTTGCAAAAAATGCATCATTAAACTTATATAAATCCTTAAAACCCAGGTTTTCAGCTTTTTTGCAGAAGAAGATTCGAGGAAACCCATGAAATCCCTTTACTCCCCTCTTTTTTCTCCCACCAAAACTTCCGTAGGACCGAAGTAATATCACCAATTAATAACCTAGGCAGAGAGCTTAAAATATGACATAGAATACAACGACATATATAGCAACAAATTTTAACATCACTTCTTTACCAGCCAGAGACAGGTAAAAAGCTTTCCAGAATTCCATTCGCTGTTTAACCGCATCCAAAATACTATTACATATTTACACCACCACCATTTTTGTCAATTCCCAGAATACCTTTTAAATGCAGTCATAAATCACCCGGGATCCTTGACACAAATGCAATAATAGATGTAGACTGGTTAATCTTCTGGCCAGAACACCGTTCATACAAATCAAAGACCGCTTTAAGAGCTTGACAATTCCTAGTGTTGGCTTGAACAAAGAAGAGAGAGTCATCAGCAAACAGAAGATGACTGTTTTCCGAAAAACTGTTTCCCACTTTGACCCCTCTAATATGGCCATTTAAGAATTTAACCTGGGGAAGGTGACTTAGGACATCAGCACAGAGGATAAATAGATATAGGAATATAGGATTACCCTAACACAGCCCATGTTAAGGAGTAATATCACCTTGAGGTATCCTATTCATACAAATATTAGTATGATTTAAGCCAGTAGTCATTGTTTGTGTTTGAAAAAATCTTCTTATTTCATTTGCCACATCCACTCAAACTATATCCTAACATTCTTGGTAGAAATGTGCAGTAAACCCATCAGGACGCAGCCTTTTGTCAGCACCAATAGCATAAACAGCTTTAAAACTTTGAACATCCAAGAAATCCCAAGAGAGATCCACATTGATGTCATATGTAACCGAGTCAACAAAACCATCAAAGATTGAGGGCTGCACAGGTAAACCAGAGGTAGCATACACATTTAAGAAATACTCCTCCGCATGTGCTCCAATGTCACTATCACCGCTGAACTGATATCCTTGGTCATCTTGAACAGATAGTGATGCAACCCCAGGAATTGAGGTTTTCTCGGGTGAATGGTGAAGGACTAAGACCGGCCGTACGGCTCCTGCCTTTTATCCGATAGTGATGGACTGATGGAGAAATGAAGTGATCAGATGGTTCCAACCTTCTGGCCGTACGACTCTTTCAGATTGGAAGGTGGGTGGTTACGTGAGTGAAGGGTGGAATGATGGTTACCACAAACTTTATGAAAGAAGCTTGATACACAAAAGTTACAATAAGAAATCCTGGATTTCTTAAGGATGCACAAAGTGCTTTTCTCTAATAAGAAAATTCAAGTTTTTTTTCATCTAGCCTTATTTACAAATGAGATAGAATAGAGTTTTATATAGAGCTCTATTAGATGTTCCTAAAGGTATAAAATAAGAAAATAATTCATAATTTAAGAAAAAGTAATTGTTAGGCAAATAATAAGCAAATCAGAAAATAAATGGGGAAAATGATGGTTCCTTTGTATCTGGACGGCTTGGGGGATAGGTGAGCTTCTCTCGAACATTCTGATTATCATAGAATTTTTCCAAAATGCAGAAGTAAAAAATTAGACTAGCCGTTGGTGATTTATGTGATATGTCACCACGTGTGAACGCTTCTTACCTGTTTAAGAATGGGAATCCGCCTGATCATGTGCCTTCTGGGGCATAATAAGATGGTATATAACGCCTCTGGATGGTTAGATTTTTCTCCTGAATGTGTGATGTGTCTCCTGGTCGCTTAAGTCTTGTTTGTAGATAATTGAATGCATGAGCTTCCAAATAAGGCAAGTAGAGTATATTCTGGTTTACAAGTTGAATAACTTTTAAACTGTAATGAATTTTCGTCTGAATCTAATTGTCTAGTCTTCTATGATGA
Organism: Sisymbrium altissimum; assembly: GCA_900406495.1. Taxonomy (NCBI): domain Eukaryota; kingdom Viridiplantae; phylum Streptophyta; class Magnoliopsida; order Brassicales; family Brassicaceae; genus Sisymbrium; species Sisymbrium altissimum. Next base: position 7,894 of record OVBI01003224.1, read on the forward strand.
GTTGGGAATCCAAGATAGTTGGATTCGTTGCTTAACTTCTCCTGGTCCGGTTGGTATGATTCCTTTAGTGGTCATCGGTCTCCATCGGATCTATGGTTGATCTTCCGGGTTGAACCTCTCATAACTTATTATTGGGAAAAGCTTTTGATGTAAATCCAATTCTCTGCTTGTTTGTGATGAGTTGGGGTTATAATTGGAGTTGTTGCCTTTTCCCTCCTGATCTGGTTGCAGTGATTCAATATATGTTCGTAGGTCTTCATCGGGTACATTGGGGAATTGCTGATTTGTAACTTTCATAACTTCTTCATATTGAAATATTTGGATATGATTCTCTTCATGGTATCTCCACGTGTGTTTCAAAATGTTTTTTGAGCTGGAATGCTTGATCTGGACCTCCATTTGGGCTGAACTCAGTTGGCTAGTCTCCATAGCTCTCCTCAGCTTCATCCTTTCCACCTCAATGGTTGGCACTGGTTTGGTTGGCTTGATACTAGTTCTGAGGTTTGCATCTTCCTTTCCTCCTTTTGAAGGTTCTGTCCTCTACCTAATTTTCCTGTACCAATATTGATGAGATCTTCCCTAGATCGGTACTATGTGAGGTTGAGCAAAGGATATATTGTGGCTGATAAAGCCGTGGTGATGAATGAGTGAATGATGATTGAATGGTTTGAACCAGAAACTTGCAGAAAAAGTTTCTGAAACCAGCTTAATCTCTTATGGATATTACTCACCAAAAGAAACTAAGAAATTTGCTGGATATGACTCACCAACAAGATGATCCAAAACTTTAAGAGGATTTTTGATAAAAGGTTGGATTAGTTTTATAAATGATTGTAGAAGAGAATATAAAGAGAAGTAAGAGATATGGGGAAGTGAAGTAGTCTTGGAAAAGGCTCCAAGACTAAATCACATTAAACACAGAAGACTAAATTCAAATTTGAAAACACACGGTTTGACTAGCTTCCGTCAAAATATGTCTAGGTGCAGATTTACGTAGATCTTCTTGAAACTGAGTAAGAGCTTCCCGAATCTGACATTACGGAAAGGTCTCCTGAATCCGAACACTTCTTCTGGAATTGGGTCTTGATCAACAAATGGGTGATTTGGAAGTAATCCAATTGCCTCATTAAAACCTTCTTTGGAACACCAAGTGGGACAAAACCAAAGTAAGGGAAAAAGAGTACAAATGGATCACTTGCCAATTTGTCGATTTCCTTAATCTTGAATCAGAACCAAAGGTAATAGTTTGATTCACACCACGCACGTCTATGTAGGCTTTGTAGAATCTGAGCACAGACTTCTTAATTTGTGCAGGCCTTCCGGAATCCTTGTGATAACTTCCTGATTTGTGTAGACCTTCCGGAATCCGAACAATTGCTTTCTGAAAACGAGTTGTAAGTAATTTTGGTGCAACTAAAGCTTCTTCAGCTACAAGCTTGTTTCCTTCTGGTTCATGCTCCATGTCTTTAGTGCTGGTCATGATCATATCAAATATAAAGTAAGTTAGCTTTCATTATATTCTCCTTTGGGAGTTTAGAGCCTTACTTTGGTATTGTCGTGGTTTGATTTGGTTTGGTATATATGGTGGCTCTCCTTTGAGCAGAATGGATAGGATCACGCCTCTTCTCTGTTCTGGTGCATGGCTCCTCTGTGTTATAGCCGTTCTACATATGATAGCAACAGCCTTGTTCTCCATTAAAGGTTATGACTCCTTGATTTAGCTTGGTCTAACAACAAGGTGTTATCTGGTGGAACTTCTTTGTGGTTTGTGTCATTTGTACCTGTAGTAATTTTAACACTTTAGACAGAAAAAAAAATGCATTATATCTGAGTTTAAAATCATAGAGATAGGTATTGATTTATTTAATCTCACATTAATGCCAATAGCTAACTGAAGTCTGATTTGCTTTTTGTCTTGGTATGTTCGGATTACTCCAGAACTATTTTCCTCCACGGGTTTGACCATGCTAACTTCATGATCCTTGGACTACTTAGTAGCCCACGGTTCTCTTTGGTTTTGAATAATGATTACTCTTTGGCTTAGACTTTTGACTCGTACGCTTGGCTAGGATCCATCTTATGGGCTCTTGGCGAATGTGCATGCTAAGTGGTATGATTCAATCTATATCTCTTCCACAAATGTTTGGTGCAAAAGTTACTTCATTTCTTCCCATGTGTGGTCTGGTAGATCATAGTCAACTCGAAAGTATGCATCCTTATCCCCAATTAGGGTCTCCTCAGAAATGGTGGTTCTTTCCTTCTCCGAAACTTGGTTTCCTTAGAACCAGTCTTCCATATCTCTTTCCCATCTTAAGTAAGCCTCTCGTTCTTGATTGTGACCTGAAAAGTAAATGTAGTATGGCTCTGGCTTGGTATCTTCTTGACTGGACTCACTTAAGTAACCACCTTCTTCAGAGCCGTTGGTAGACTCACAATCTTGTTGGGGATCTTCTTCATTCATGGATTGGTCATCTTATGAATTCCGATATGGAAGGTCAGGTTCTTCTTCCTCTTGCCATTCTTCTTCTTCATGGATAGTTTCTGAGTCCGTGTTGTCCTTCCATGGCTGTTCCTCTGAACTCTTCTTGATTGCTGCCATTGATGATGATGTTTGCCTCGGTGGTGTTAGCCATATCATTCAGTTGCTGTTGTTCTGCTTGGTATATGCGGTCTTGGAGGTCTTGTAGTGCGGACATTATCTGAGCCAATTGGTCCTCTTAACCATGTTTTTCTCTGTTTCTTCTAAATCGAGTTGGGAATCGATCTCATCTCCTCCTTGATGTTCCCACGATCCTGGTTCTTCTTCTGATTCTTGTCCAAACGATTCTTCAATATTTTTTTCATCTGAATAGTTTTCTAGTGGTTCTGACTCAGATTCTCCTTCATATGAATCCTCTTCATAGACGGTGTTAGAGTAATCTTCAGACCAAATTTCATCTTCAAATAGATCATTTTCTTCAGACATATCTTGCTCTTTTTCTTCCCAATCATCCTCATATGGGTCATCTTCTTCTATTGTTTGTATCTGAAAAGAAAGTTACAAAGATGTATAAAAATTTTCAAGATAATATAAAATGGAAAACAATATGGTCTGATGAAATATAATTATAATGGACTGACCCTTGTTTTTTTTTCTTTTTTTGAAAATGATATGAATGCAAAAATGGTTGCTATTACTGAAATCTAAATAAGGATACAAATGCTGGAAAAAATCATTCAAATCCTATTTCTAATGCGTACGGTTTCTAATAATGAAACAAATAATTAAAGCTAATTTTTTGTTTTGACTTTTTTAATGACAAATTAACAATTGAATGCAAATGATAGTTAGAAAGCAAATGCAAGTCAAATATGGATAAGAATTCAAATCTATGTGATAACAGATATAATGATATACACACTAATTTGACTCCTAACAAATGCAACCACTTTTTTTTTTTTTATATAAACTTTAATGACTGATGCAAACAAATAAAGAATGAAATGTAGGAATTTATACAAAGAACAATGCACGCAGACTAAATGCAAATGAGAATAATGCTAAATCCCTTTTTTTTTATACTAAATATTAATGAATGAATGGCAAACGAGCTAAACACAATGCAAATATTGAAACAAGATTCTAATGCAGCAAAATGATAAACACGGTTTAAAGACTCCTTTTATGGGATTTTTACACAGCTAGCAAAGTAAACAATTTCAAAATACAAACAAATGAGATGAAACAATGACCAATGCAATAAAGTTATGAGGGTGTAATCATTCAATAATCTAGAGAAATTTTGAGTGATTTATATTACAATGGTAAATTCATTGTTATTCAAATGAATTTTAAAATATGTATTAAAAATTCAGTGTTATTAGATTTGTGATTTTTAAATCCACTTTAGAATCTACTGTTATTGGAAATATTTAAAGTAATCAATTTTAAGAGATTTGTTATGATTTTAAGGTGATTTGGTGAGATTCCTTAGTTAAAAAAAAAAAAAAAAAAAAATCTCATTTTTTTATATAAAATTCAAGAGTGCTTTAATAATAATCAGAGTCACTTTCTGAAATTACTTAAAATAATTTAAAAATTCACAAAAAATTAAATTTTCTCAAATTCTCTCAAATTCCATATTCAATACATCACCCCCAAACAATAGACAAATAAGACCCAAACACTACAAATTAATACACGGATATATGCAATGACAACACCTTTTTTTGTGGATGCAAGGAATCGCTTGACAAAGATGAATGAAAACAAGAGATAACAAAAGCAATATGAAAGCAAATGATGTTAAAATGGAAGGATGTAAACAATAGTCAATGCAAAGGATGGAAGGAAAAAAAGAAAAGAAATGGTAAGGAGGGAATGGTGGTTTCCTTTTTTTTTTTTTGATGTGAATATTCAACAACCTAAAATAAAACCAAACAGTATCAATTTTTTTTTCTAAACAAATCAAAGTGCAACAAAAAAAAACCTTTTGTGGCATTTTTTTAATTAAAAGAAATAAAAAAGCAATAGAAAATAAAATTAAAATATGCAAACAATTCTTATGAGTTTTTTAAACAAAAAATCACAAAGAATAAGAACAATATAGGAAATAAAACAAAGGGATAGTAAGGATAGATATAAATTTATTAGAAATTTTTAAGCTCTGATATCAGATGGTGCAACCCCATAAACTGAGTTTTGATCGAGTGGATGGTGACAGACTAAGACCGGCCATACAGCTCCAGCCTTTGATCTGGTAGCGATGGAGAAACATAGTGATCATATGGTTCAACCTGCTGGTCGTACGGTCTTTTAGACTGAAAGGTGGGTGGTTGTGTGAGTGAAGGGTGGAATGATGGTCAGCACAAGTTTTATGAAAGAAGCTTGATACAGAAAAGTAACGACAAGAAATCCCAGATTTTGTAAGGATACACAAAGTGCTTTTCTTTGATAAGAAAATTGGAGTTTTTATTTCCATCTAGTATGATTTACAAATGAGACAGAATGGAGTTCTATATAGAGCTCTATTAGACGTTCCTAAAGGTCTAATGTTACGGCCGAAGGGCCAATTAGGATCGCTTCGACTTGATCTTCTCAAGATCTTGAACTACGATGAATAACAAGAAAGATAACTTGAACAAGAGAAACGAAAGAGACGACACACGAACTTGTTTACCCAGTGTTCACCTCCGATATGGAAGCTACTCACTGGGGCCAGACTTTGTCCGGCAATCCACTAGATCGGAGACGACGAGCTCAAAACCAGAGACTCAATCGAGAGAGACGATACAGCAAGCTTACACGTGTGTGTTAGTCAAAATAGTTGACCCGAGCTGACCTTTATACTTGAGGTCTGCAACAAAACCGGGTAACTAATTTGCTAACCGACTAACAAACTCCTAAACCGGAATCAATCTGTTAGACTCGACTAAACCAAGATTAGACCATATGTTAACAATCTCCACCTTGGGCTAACTTGCAACGAAACATAAAACCACTGCAAATCCTTCCTGCGAACCACCTTCCGGACTTTACACCACCTGGCCAGCCACCCTGCTTCTTCAAGCTCTTGTGACTTTGAGTAAGCTCAACGCAGAGTTAAACTTACCCACTGGAACCACCTTTGTCAGAATATCTGCAGGATTTCTGTTCGTGTGTATCTTTAGAACCTCAACCTTTCCAGCTTCACTGACTTCACGAACAAAATTGTACTTCACCGACATATGCTTAGTACGCTCATGAAACATGTGATTCTTCGAAAGACAAATGGCACTTTGAGAATCACACCAAATCTTAACCGACGGCTGAGTGAAACCAAAATCTTCGAGCAAACCTCTTAACCAGATAGACTCCTTTACCGCTTCTGTCAAAGCAATTTATTCAGCCTCCGTTGTTGAAAGAGCTACGACTGACTGTAACCCTGACTTC
>OVBI01003225.1:0-13803 GCA_900406495.1 Sisymbrium altissimum
ACTTTTTCAACCGAATTTTCAATGCCAACTATTTACTATTTTTCTTTTTGCAGGTATAGTCTGTAATCAACACCATAATCGATGGAGCAAGGACAGGAGGGATTGGTGATTGCAAATTTTTCGGTAACTAAGAATCTCATTATGTTTATACATCAAAAACCTTAACTCCCTGTTTTCTCGCCTTATTCTGAAACCATCATGTTTCTTTGATCTTCAGCCAATTTGTTAGATACATGGTTTGAACTTGGAACTTTTTCCCTGGTTTTATTTCTTGTCTTCTCTTTTCCTTGTTATTCATGTTTTTGTATCTGATGATTTAGTGTTTGTGTGGGTAAACTATGTTTAGAATTGGAAGACCATAGTCATGTTTGCAGGCGTTGCTGAATATTTTTTTTTTATTAAAACTTGCTGACTTAACAGAGAATAGTAAACACTAAAGGTCTGTAGTCCTACAAATAGGACAATTAAGTTTGGAATAGAACCAAGTGACAATACATTCATAATGATATATGTGACCACACCTAAGCTTGTTGATATTGTCTTCTCGTCCTAATGATTGCAAGCAAATGGAGCATTCTTCAGTTTCCTCGGTTTGAGTTGGCTTTCTCTGTGTTGTTTCCAGGTCGCTTAGCAGAATATCTCTGTCCAGTCTTGCTCTTGCATTCCTGTTATAGTCTGTTATGGTAAAATAGATGTCATTGGAGGTACCTTGGTCATTGGCTGTTGACTGTTGGACAGCATTGATGAATTGGAATAGGTATGCAATCATTCTGTCAGAATCTTCGTTTCCAATTTCATGGTAATTGAGAAGCTCTTCAAAGTTGATTCTCAATGTTTCAGGAAGTGCTCCATATGTTCGATAGGGTGTCTGAATGACGATGTCATTCTGGTTGGTGCTGGGCCTTCTGATCGTGAGATGGATGCTGCTGGCGTTTCTCTGGGTACCAGCTGGATTTCTTTCATATGAGAGAGTGAAGGTTGGTCTCTGTATATCTCCCATTTTTCTCTCGGTTTTTTTTTGTTTTGGTTGCCGATGGGTTTGTCTTTCTGTGTGTATACTGTTTTTTTATAAGCTTGAGAAATAGCAGTATTCAATTGCAGAGTAATGGTGATTCAATTGCAGAGTAGTGGTGGTGTCATTAAAATTATTAATTTGTAACGGTGTAGACAATAATAATCGAAAAATGGGAATAGCAATTGTTTAGGGTATTTGCCTTTTTGTAACGTATATCCATAATTGTTGTAATCTATTTTGGTTATATTATTTTGTAGAGTATTTTGTTGATTATAGTTTATAATCGGGCCATGCATTCATATTGACACAAATGGGCCTCGCATTCATATTAACACAAATCTATAGCTACATTCAGACAAAAGAAAAAAAAGCCCAGACATAATAACACTCTACTCTATTGTTGTCGTCTCCCGTCTTCCTCCACCTCTCTGTGACTCTCGCGCACATCGACATCACCAAAAATGGCTTCTATAGGGTCTCTTTGACTTTTGTCAGTAATGGAAGAGATACGTCGTGAGAAATAAATACAATTAAAAGTAGAAGGGAAAAAAAAGATTATCCAAACTCTGTTTAAGGTTTTTTTTTTATTTCTTAAATGGACATTTTGAGGCCTAATATACATTACATTATTTTTTCAGGCCTTGTATGGTGCCAAACTCTTAAATTTATCCCAAACTATTTTTGGCCATTCTTCCCCTTTTTTTTTATTTATATTTTGAGTAAGTGTTGAAAATTTTTTTTGGTTTCTCATTGATTGTTTTATTATTTATGTAGGTAGGTTGCCAAAATGTGAGGGAGCTGGATTTAAAATATTTGAATAATTTCTGTAAATAAAATAATTCTTGGATAATTTAACAGGTTTTACATCTCTGAGACATGAAAATAATGACATCATTTATCTGTAGATAATAAATTGAGCGATATTTTATTTGAAACAACGAAAAGCTTTCAATATCACTGCTGAGTAGTTGGTATTGTGGGGCTACTGTTTTTCCAAGATCTTGGATTGCCCCGATCTAATATATCCTGTCAGTTGAGACCATTAGAAAAGCATTCTGTTAATTTCGAATATGTTTATATTGTGAGAAAATGGAACTTGTTTTTTAATTAATATGTTTCCATTGTATTGTCAAATATTTGAAGTAGTAAATACCTTTTAAGGACGAAGCCAAGTCCGTTTAATTTCGAATAGTTTGATAACCTGCATAGTGGATCGATATATTAAGATAAGATAAAGAAGTATATATATATATGTCTTTATTTTTCTGTATGAAAACTGCAAACCTTGCTAATGGGGAATGTTGTTGAATATTTCTTTGTAGACGATGTTATTAACACCCTCGTTTGAATGTTCATCTTCTTGCAAAATGCTCAAGCCTTCAGGTGATGTTACTCTTGAAAGTGCCACGTATAATTGCCCATGGCTGAAAACAGGTTTAGGCAGATACAGTACAACTGACTTCAAGGTTTGTCCTTGGCTTTTGTTAATGGTCATTGCATAACAAACCCTTATTGGAAACTGTCTTCTCTTGAGCGTGAATGGGTGATCTGATAGTGGTGGAAATAATATGATTCTCGGTAGCGTGACCAAATTACCAACATGCGTTCCTGTCACTATTTCTCCCTGGATTACTCGTTCTCCCAAGTTAGTGATAATTAATCTTGTTCCATTGCACAAACCCTCTTGTTGGTTAATGTTTCTCAAGAGCATTATAGGGATGCCTTTCTTTAACAGAATTTTATGTTTCGGCAAACCTGGGAACTCTAAGCTGTTCAAGTACTCTGCGGGATATAATGCTTCATAGTCAAGGCCCTTGGTTTCTGCCTGCTCGATGGTGTCGTAACTTAGATATTCTCTTGCTTCTCCTGGAGCTTCAGATAACATATATTGATTTATCTCGTCAACAGTTTCATTCCGTGGAGTGAGGATAGCTCTTTCAGTTAAGTATTCAAAGCTGGTTTGGGATCTGTTGACTGTCGAATATATTGCCTCTGTAATTTGTGCTAGTGAATTCCCTTGTGGCTTCATGAGAAAGCATTTGTCAACAGCAACAACTTCCCCTTCATCTGATTTTTGGTCTTTAAACTGGTGGGCTTTTGGTGCGGTCCCATCTCCGACTTTTAGTAACCATTGTGCAAATTTTTCTTCTGATGGTTGTAGCCTCATGTTCTTTTCCAGTACAAATATGTTGCATTCATTCCACAAGTATGATTGACTTATTGATGCCAGGACTGTATCTGCGCGCGTTCCATGCGGTATTACGGGAAGTATTTGCCTGAAATCTCCACCAAGTAGGACTGTTTTTCCCCCGAATAGTTTTTCAGACGCGGTAGGGTCTTTGGTAGACAATAAATCCCTTAATGTCCTATCAAGTGCTTCGAAAGTGTGACGATGAGACATTGGAGCTTCGTCCCATATGATTAGATCAGTTTTGAGTATCAAATCTGCCACCATCGTACCCACCTTTATGTTGCAGAGCGAATCTTCTGTTACTTGAAGCGGGAGTTTGAATCTGGAATGTGCTGTTCTGCCGCCAGGTAGAAGAAGCGCTGCAATACCCGATGAAGCAACCGGCAAAACTATTCGTTTGGTAGATCTTAGTCTCGAGATTATTGTCTTGTAGACAAATGTTTTCCCAGTTCCACCAGCACCATTTAGGAAGAAAAGTTGACCGAGGTTGTTGTCAACTGAATTGAGAACTGCATCATATGCTTTCTTCTGCTCAGGATTCAATCTGCTATGATTTCTTTCATGCTCTTCTATCTCGTGTTTAACATTGTAGCGGAATTCCTGATTTAGCAGACTGTTGCCTAATTCTTTTATGATGTTCAAGTCGGGCGTAGGCATTGGCTTGTAATCAGTTAGGGACCGTTCGTGTTGGCGAAGGAGTTTCTCGATCTCAATCAAAGTATATTGTTGCAAATCTGCATCTTCCAAATTCATACATTGAAATCCAAGTTCTCTATGTTTCTTGTTAAGCATGTCTTCAGATAGTGGTTTCCAACAATGTTCCCATAGACGCGCTGGGTCACTGACCTCACAATATATAAGGAGGGTGACAAACAAATGCCGTAGTTGATGTGGAGTAGCCCAGTTATTTGCTTCATCCATTGCTCGATGCCATTCGCGGTCATTCTCAAGTAACCCTCGAGCATAACATGCTGCTTTGAAACCATCGTGCACCACACCGTTAACAACAAGTAGATCTTCAAAGCTTGTTGGTCCTCTTACCACGTTGACCAAAATCCTAAGGTAGTACAGATCTCCAGCAGATGGGTGAATGTTTACAATTCTGCCTATTGTATTTCCTCGTTTTCTTTTATGCCATACTTTTGCGTCGTTGTCCCACACATAGAATTTTGGGAAATCTACATAAAGCAACGCTCTAGCCTCTGCATACTTTTTATTCATCACCATCCATTCAGTGAACATTGTTTTTTCAATTCCATATCTAGATATGACACGCCCAAGATGATCTTTTCTATTGTAGGTCACGCTATGTTGGTTTTGTAGATGAATAATCAGTTTTTGCACTGCTGGTTTCCGTTTGTGAATGTGGAATCCAAACGTTCGCCACATTGCTTCACATGCCGATAAATATCGGCAATCAAGATACTCTTTGATTTCATCCCTTTCGTAGACAACATTTTCTGCATCTTGATTATTTCTCGCATCATTTTTCCCTTCTTCGATCAACATCGTAGCTTTGTCGACTCCTTTTGTAATATACTTGAAAAGATACTTGACAGCATTTGTCGTATTGCACCATTCGACATTAATGTGTGCCTCATATTTTTTCAAGATTTTGAGGTTATGTGGTATAACAAATCGATTATCCAATCGTGTTCTTCCTTTGACGACGAATCTGTCTTTGTGATCGCGTCGACGGTAGATAATGTAACCAGATTTGTCAATGGAAGTGGAATCATTTAAAGCACGTGGATATTTTTTAGTGCATACCTGCTTATCCATGCAAGGTGATGATGGCCTGTCCCGTCCACATGGTCCATGCATCATGTGTCTTTCCACAAGCTCGAATCCCTTTGGATCTTCTGTTTTGCTTGGTAATTCGGCAGAGATGATTGCGTTGACATCTTTTGTGTATAATACTACAAAGGAAAATGAATTTTTATTGATAAAGTAGATTTGATGGAATCAAATTGAGTTTTAGGTTGTTTCATAGAATTTTAAATGTGGAAGAGTACCTGCAATATACGGATTGAAGAAGGTGCCTTCCTCCAGGTCTTTGAAGAGCTCATCGAGTTTCATTTTAAAAACTCGGCATTCAATGTCTGGTCTTTCATTCCCAGCTAAACCACCATATGTTGCTAGGTGGTCTTTTATTTCGGGCCAGTTAGGGTTGGCAGTCATGGTAATGAACAAAGTAGGATTCCCATATGTTCGACATATCGCCATGGCATCATGATATTTCTCTATCATGTATCGTGGTCCTCCAGTAAAACTCGATGGTAAGATAACTCTTTGTCCTACTTTCTTAGCATCGGTCAGACCCTTTCCTACTGCATCAAAGATATTATTGTATAAATCTGCTCTTAGCTGATCTTGGTTGTTTCTAGCCCATCGAAGTCTTTCTTGCTCTATGGCTGTGTACGCATCTACTACGTACTGATGAAGTAGGCGGCCACCTTTTATAATGGTCATTCCTTCAGACAGTCTAGTATGTATTTGATATGCATAGAACTCCCGTATACTGATAAAAGTTCTTCTTCTTTCGCCTGACTGTGTTACAGCATGGGGAATCTCTGTGTGGAATCCATATTCTCCATATGGGAAGAGGAGAGGGTATTGCAAGCTCATAAATAAAGGATGGTCATCCCTTATTTCTTGCAAGTGATTTGATTGCAATTCTAGAACGACATCTCGATAGCCTGTAGTTGCTGTTATATCACCGAGAATCAACCCTGCTACTTCATTGATTTCTGGTAGATCATACTGTCTTCCTGAACCTTTTTTACCAACCAGCCTGATTGTTAAGTCTTGATAGTCATTTGAGTTGTACCGATCCCGGGCTTTGCGAAAAAACTTTGCTAAACAGTTGTTTTCATCAAGCATTTTGATCAGGCCGCTGACTATTTCTTCTTCGAGCTGTCCAGTTGAATTTTTCCGTGACATAGTTTTGATACGATTAGAGACTTCATTGTCAGTGTCTACGATCCACATTTGTAGGAATTTAGGTGGTTGACCGGCTATGGGTATGAGAGATCCTATACGATGGTAAAGTTGACCATGTATTCGATAAGTTGGAGGACCATTTCCGGATGTAACACTGTGATCGATACTTGCTCCTACAGACGTGAAAGCAAGTAGGGAGTTGTAAACTCGTATGTTGTTACGGAAAAGGAGGCTATCCGCATGGAGTTTTTTTAGATAATCAGGTGGATCTTGTAGTGGGGGGAGTTTAACGCGACCTTATTGGCAGCAGACAGTGTAAACAGGCTTTCCTGTTTTGACATCATTTCCAGTTTTTTCTGAATACCATACCAGAGCTTTGCAGTATGTGCATTCCAAAATTGGATTTTCTGCCGCCAATGAAGCTGATTCATGGGGATAATGGATGTTATTTTAGTTTATTAATTTTTTTTGAGAATAACTATAAAGACGTACCTTTTTGTAGTTGTCTCTCTTTGCGGGATAATACTTGTGTGGTTGTAACAGCTGAGTTAAAAATATTTTACATTTTTATTAGATACTGTTTTAATTATTTATATTATATAGAGATATATATATATATATATATATTTCTACATGTTCTTTAAATTATAGCTCACCTTTCTTTTTAGAACTTCTTTTCGATAAAATGATTGCTCGTCTCATCGCCTGCGCATTTTTGCGCCTGACTGTAACATTAATATAAGCGAGATGATTATTTGTTTGTTAAATCTATATACTGAGTAAAAACGTTTGTACTTGACTGATAGCTGTCTTACTATATTCTGAGCATCTGGCACAACCACCTGTAAACCACATATATTGTTTATTTGACCTTAAATTAGTAAGCATCCTTTCATTTGATAATATTAGAGAAGTACGAAAAGGTATTTAAGTTACTTACAATCAAAATACTTGGGAGTTTGAATTGGAGGAGTGCGTCGTATTTTGTTTTGCGGGACTGTAGAAATAGTGCATAGAGATTTGATAATGAATAACTGAACATAGATCATGGTTTTTTAAAAATTAGGCGATAAATATTAGGATGTTGTACCTTTTTTGGTTTTTGAGGTGCTTGGTTGATCTGCATTTGTCATTTGCTCAATATTTTCAATTGTATCTCTTGTTATGATGTTAGGTTGAATTCTTTGTTTCCGCCCTCGTTTTCGCCATGGTTGTGAGAGCATGACTGCCTTTCTCATCGATCGGGCTTTTTTCTGAGCGACTGTAATAAATATTTATGGAAATGGAACATCAGTTGTGTTCAGCATACTTGGTTATTTCTTTTTTTGAAGTTTTAAGCGCTTACCATATTTGGAGCATTGGTCACATCCGCCTATATAAATAAATTTATATTAGATTGACTCGGTTAATGGATGTTGGTATGTAATTTATAAACAGCTGAAGTAGAGTAACATATACTTACAATGATAACATAACACTCTATTTATTTCACTGGTTGCTAATCCCGTGTTTGGTCGGTCTCCCCCTGGTTGGTATATTACGTTAAANTGGTGTAGTCTGTAATCAAGACCATAATCGATGGAGCAAGGACAGGAGGGATTGGTGATTGCAAATTTTTCGGTAACTAAGAATCTCATTATGTTTATATATCAAAAACCTTAACTCCCTGTTTTCTCGCCTTATTCTGAAACCATCATGTTTCTTTGATCTTCAGCCAATTTGTTAGATACATGGTTTGAACTTGGAACTTTTTCTCTGGTTTTATTTCTTGTCTTCTCTTTTCCTTGTTATTCATGTTTTTGTATCTGATGATTTAGTGTTTGTGTGGGTAAACTATGTTTAGAATTGGAAGACCATAGTCATGTTTGTAAACAGCTGAAGTAGAGTAACATATACTTACAATGATAACATAACACTCTATTTATTTAACTGCTTGCTAATCCCGTGTTTGGTCGGTCTCCCCCTGGTTGGTATATTACGTTAAAATTTATAATTGGAAGGTGGTGAATTTTTAAGAATACAGGATATTGTAATTGTACCTGATGTCTCTATATTGTTTTCTGGCTCACGTTTTCTTTTTCCTTGTCGTCGTGGTGCCATTAGCATAAGTAGTCTGAGGGTCTGCTTTTTAGCTGTTTTGCCCCAGAAGATTTTGTATTCCCTAGTCCAATATTATAAAATGGTTATTATATGTATGAGAAGTTGGTAAAATAATTCAACACTATATCAGTTTGTGAAACTCTTTCGTCTACAATATTAACAATGAGAAAACTATCAACCTTCTTCTTTTATCTTTGAGTTGATTTGTTTTTTCTTAATTTTAAATATTATATTGTAACTACTGTATAGTGTTTAAGCATTGTCTTTGTCATTTTGATGTGATTATTGTTTTAAATATTTAAGTATAAACTTAAAAGTAATTTAATCTGTAATTTTTTATTTTAATACTTGCATGTTGTCATGATTTTCTTAGGCTGGGGTTGGGAAGGCATTTCTGCGACATGTTCTTTTTTTTTTGGTTTATTAAAAAAATTAGTTACTTTTAAGTATTTTTTTATGTGTAATTAAGAGTTTGGCGAGTGGAAAATAATCTGTTTGTGAAATCAGTGCATTTACCATTATTTGACATGTATTAAGGTTGATGTAATCGATGTTTGATGTCGTAAGACCAACTAATACAACTTTAGTTCAATAGTTGTCGACACATACATTAATTTATGTTTGAAAATATCTATTAAGAAGAAAATATTGGTAGTATAAATAGTTTCGAATTTAAGTTTTTTTGTTTCCCTTTTTTTTGAATTTTATACAGGTGAAAATAGTTTATTCCATTTATGTAAATGTAGTTTGAGAAAGAATAAAATAATGGTTTAGCTTTAAAATTTGAAGCTTTTAATTAGGTACTTTCTAATTACGTTCTTTTAGGCCTATGTTATTTGGTCTCCAATTTTTCGAGTAGGCTAGAGGGAAATGTTTGTTTATTCCGTTGGTTGAAAAATATGAGGCAGTATAAAATAACACATCTTTAATTAAAAGGATTGCAGGGCTTAAAATATAAACGTTTGACTAAATTTTTTTTTTCCCTGATTAGTTTGTCTCGTAATTTAAATGTATATAGTAACATGTGAATTGTTTTAATATCATTATGTGAGGGTTTTGTTATTTTTTGTGTTGTTTTGGTTTTTTAAAGATGGAAGTCGGCTTATTTTTTTAAAGGGAAACTGAAGAAGACGTAATGAGGCAATATATTGGAATGGCAAACGTGATGTTCTGTATTTGGTGTGTGATTTGTATTGGTAATATTGAGTGTGCATAGTTTGTTATTAAAATACCTTTACGATAGTGGTATGAGATTTACAGGATTTGACTTACCTTTGGAAATTTTGGACGAAGCGTAAAGAGACGTCAGCTTGTACTCCACGTTTTCTCCTCGTAGACTACTTGGATCCGCGAGAAGGCAAAATTGAGTAGATGTTTGTTTATTGGGCGTTAAGCAGTTTTTTTTTGTGTTGGCTGGAGAAGGCTAGAGCTTAATACTTTTTGTACATGGGAAATATGTTTTTTTGCTTCCTGTTCTGTCATTCAATTAGACTATATTTTAGAGTTGTTGATTTAAGGACATATTTTGCGTGATTATAGTATGTAATTTATTGTGTTGGGCTTAACAGATATGCTGATGGTTTTTTCTCCGTGGAGTTACTTAATATGTTCAAAGGAAAAGGAAGGGAAATCAATTTTTCAATCATAGTGCGTTATTTAGTTTCCATAAGTTAATATTAATGCTTATAAGTGATTCTTGTGAATCTAGGCTAATTATAAATCAAATATGTCTAGAATAAAAGAGGAAAGGATTGTCTGAATGGGGGAAGAATATAGATTTATTTTATAATGTAAGCCAAAGCTGAAGTTTAAAAAGAACAGAAAAACAGGAATTAAAAAGAAAGGAGACTTATTTTATACTGAAAGAGAAAGCTGAAATTTTAAAAGAAAAGGAAAACCAGATTTTAAAAGAAATGAAACACACGATGGTTGATCAGGAAACAGGTTACGCACATTTTGGTACGTCAGTTTTGGCGTGGACGCTTTCCATCCTTTTTTGTGGTCTTGGTTGTTTCAGATGGCTCATCATTAGTGACTTCAGTTTCAGCTGCACTGTTATGAGTCTCCTCCTTGTCTTTGCTTGTCATGGTTTCATCTGCCGATGATATACCTTTGACAATGTTGTCTTCAATTATTCGGGAGACCGTTATTGTTTGGCGAGCTGCTCCAAAAGTAAACTCTTTCACCTTAACCTGGAATTTGCATTTGCGACCAATAATGTCTAGAAGACATTGCGGGATTGCAATGACAATATCTTCACCATTTTCACCATCCTGAAAAAAACAGCATGTTGGTACTTATTTTTTATGGTTAAGTTGGTTCTTCAAACTCTTAGCGTTGAGAAGCTATGGTTACGTTAGGTCTGATTTTACATACCTTGCTCATCTCATTCATGAGATCTGGAGCTTGTCTTCCAGCAAGTTTTTGGGCTTCTTGGTCGAAGATGACAAATGTTGCTACACCACCATTGTCATCGCAGACTTGAGCTTCAATACGATATCTGCAAGGGCAAGAGAAGAAAACATTAGGAAGAAGGTAAAAAAGTCTGTTCGTACGGGTTTGCTACCTTTTCCTATTTTAGAATTTAGGCTTTAGTGTTGGTTTTTTTCAAAACTTAGTGATGAGAGACCCATATAATTCAGAACTTAACATAAATATATAGCAAACTATGTTGCTGGATTTCTAAAAAATAAAAAAGGCAATTCAAATCCACATGATACTATGTATATGATTTCTATCACTTGGTAGTGTATTGCGCCTAAACTTTTATATTACGCTTAGCTTTCCATCACTTGAGTTTACACAAGTATATTTAAATCAAGTGTTCAACCATTTCATGTGAAACATATGATGCCGTTTTCATAAGATGTGAGTGAAAGACGGGGATTGTTTACAACACTTACCTGAGGATGCCCAGATTTTTTGGTTTCGTACACTTGGGGTTCGTGCAGACCAATGACGTTTCCAACTTCTCCATTTTTGATCTACAGCCGGTACATGAGATAAAGTACCAACCATATTCTCCGAGGACATCAGTGATGGTAGCAATGCAGATGAAGCTAGCCATCTTGATTCATTTAAGTGTGTTAATATTCAGAAAATTCAGAATATCTGAAAAGATTGTGGAAGGAAGACCATACCTGTGGTGTTTCATTTTGCAAGAATGTGTGAATGTCGTCCAAGGTGACTGTTTCCAGTTTGGTAACTGAAGAGGATGAGCTGTTAACAACTGGTGGTGTGTTTTCACCTGCTCCAAACCTGTAGCGTCGAACAGCGAGACAAAAGAGCCATGCAAAGCTAAAGTAAGTAGTGTCTATTAATTTCAGAGAATTGTGGACTCAATAGTTTACTATCATGGGCATAAGTATGTATTATGTATCACGGGATCTATGAGGATCACTTTCAGATTCTTACCTAGTCAGATAGTCTTTGGTCTCAGCAAGGTCAAAGTCAAAGAAGAGGCGTGTCGAAGCTGTGGAGCTGAGGGTCACCGCCCCTGCAAAGTGGATTAAATCGCAACTCTTAATTTTAAAACTTGAAACCTTTCTAAACAAATACCAACAGAGCATTGAATAAAGGTCTAGAAGCTGACACACCTCCAAGTGTTTTTGCATTTAGAGTTGTTAGCAAGATGATTGATGGTTTCTTCTCACTATCATTCCATCTACTTCTTAAGCTTGCTGCAATTGTGTCCCAGAGATAGACACGAGCTGTTTCCCCACTGTATAGTGTAAGATTAGCATTAGTAAACAAATTATTGTAACAGAATTTTGAATTCGCGATTATAAGGGATCTTACTCTTCTAATTGGACATGTAGGAAGACCATGTCTTTAGATCTTTCAGAAGCTGTAGCTAGGGCCGGAGGTGGGGCTGTGGCCATTGGGGTAGGAGTGTGTAGATTATCACCATTAATGAGCCGGATGTGGCCTATGATATCTGCAGTAAGAAGAGGTAAGGAGCTTAGTTAAGAACATGTTTATGTTGAGTAATACTTTCAAACTCCCAACTATTTTAGAATCTCAAGCGAGAGGTAAGGAGAACATAAAACAAATTAATGTGGCTTGACTTACCAAAAAGTTCAGTGTGCCTGTCTGCAATGTCAGCGAATGCTTGGAAATTGCAGATTCTGAACTTCTGGACATCTATTTCATGGTGGCAAACTTCTTGCTTGTCAAATTTGGTCTGGTCCGTGAAGGTAATCCCATATTTGTGGGGGACACTTTGTAAACTGTTTTCCCCGGTCTGATGATGAATTTTCTGATCTTGTAAATTGCATTGGGTTTGAGCTCATCCTTAAAGCGGAATATACGGTTTGCAGATATGAACGCCTGCATAGTAGTTGACTGTAGGGGTGTGTTTAGAATTTGCAAATAGGGCATAAATAGTATGTTTGATTAGAATACATAGTAGACATACCTTGGTGTCAATAAGGAGTAACTCTAGACCCAAAAGTATATTGCCCTTTCTGAAATTGCGAGCCTCCCAGAAATGAATCAGTCTAACCAATATGCTTTCTTTGCAAAAATCTCCTTGGAGATCATCAAACGTCTTAAGAGATGGAATTGGAGTTTGTAGTGCCATGTTTTATTATAGAATACTTGTTTGCAATCGAGATGGAGTTAATTTGTTGTTGTGGGGAGGGAGGTTTTATAGCCATGTTTTGAGAGGATGGTGGAGGGTCGTGAGAAGGAATCAAATGCATTTAATAGGTGGTTTAAAGTGAAAGGAGTAATGGTCATAACAGTTTAGGGTAATGGAATCGAAAGTCGGGAGAGATAAAGGCAATGGAAGGTAGAGGCAAAGAAGGAGATGAGGCGATACACGCCGTTTAAGGTATTTTGCTTTGGTTTTTTAGGAGAGATATTTTGGAGGCCCAATAAGATTTGCAAACTTGAGCTTCAAAACATCTGGAAGGCGTAGAGAGAAAAACATTAGGAAAGGAGGGAAAAATTTTCTAACAAATTAAAATTTTCTATACTACCGAGCACAAAAGAAGTACCTTATAACCAGTCAGAAGCACAAAAGAACCTTTATGCTTAGACAGTTTCTTTAGGTCGCGTTACTCAACTGCAGCCTCTTGCAGTGAATCAGAATCCCTCTCAGGCCATTTCAAATGCTTCAACACAGCTCTCTGATGAGCCTGTTTCCAATTCAGGAGAGAGGAATGGACATGTAAGACTTGCAACATGGGAAACTGCTTAAAGAAAGCCAAACACATATGAGAACACAAAATTGAGATAAGTAAAGAGTCTAGAGCGTGATTGAAACTGACTTTTGTGTGGTGATGAGAGTAAATGGGAAACGATGAGTTGGCAGAAATGCTCGATGATTTCGTTTCGTGAAGTCATTAACGTTTCGTTGGTGAAGCTCTTTTGTAGCGGCTACAATTAGGAAATCAAACAGAAGACAAAGCAGTCTGTAAACTCTGTCTCTTTGCAGCTGTAACAAAGACATGAATGCTGCCTTAGTGAAGGATATCAAACTTAAGAGAGGAAAAGTTCAATCAAAGTAAAGGAAAGCTTCATTGGATTGAATTGCAGAGAAATTCTAAAA
>OVBI01003226.1:0-13802 GCA_900406495.1 Sisymbrium altissimum
AATTCAAGCGTAAGTAGTGTTAATTGTGTTTCATTTATGTAGTCGATATTAAATGCTAATATTTTAATATTATGTAGTCGATATTAGATGCTAATATTTTAACATTAAAAAAAAGTTTTACCGAAGATAAAATATATTTTCTTTATTAAATTCTATTGAATTAGTTAAAAAATATATTACTATTTATAATATTACTCATATAGTAGTTTGTTTTCTAAAAATAAGAAAGAAAGAATATCACTTATGGGAAAACAATATATAAATTATAGAATTTTAAAGAAAAAATCATTAAAAAAAAAGTCCAAATATTATATAAATGTAAAAGTTAAAATAATAAGATAAGACTTAAAAAAAAAAGAGGTGTCATAAGTGACAGTCAAACATAAAATTTAGGCGTCATCATTAAAGAAACGTAAAAATCTAATACAAACAAAAAATTGAGATAATAAAATAAAGTTAAAAAATTATGTGTCATCAGTAGAAAGAAATCATAAAAATATAATAAAAAGGTAAAAACTAAAATAGTAAAATAATTTTTTTTCAAAAAATTATGTGTCATGACTCATGCACAACACCAAAACACTTGTTTAAGGAATCAATTGACCAAATTTTAACTAATTTTGTCAAACTTCAATAACAATCTAAGCTAGCAAACCTAATTTATCATAGTTTAGAGGTGTCAAATGAATCTCCATGTATTGGATCCACCTTTGAAACCTAGGCATATTCTAACTTCAATCATCTTAGTCTAATGTTCCTTTTCAGTATAATAGATTGATTTCAGCGAAATTTATGTCTTTTTAAAACAAGTAGAGTTTTCTAAAAGCACTTTCTTTTAATATTATTTTCCTGCATATCTGTTCCATTTAACGATTTTAAGATGAGGTGACAAACATTCAAGAACAGAACTTGCTGGGAACATGATGACTCTCATACCCACTCCTAATCCGGAGTCAAAACTTTTAGTTTAGGAAAATGAGAAAGCAAAACCCAATCGACATATGCTACACTCAATAAGTAGAGAGTACACGACGTTACACTATGGACCCGTTTGTTGAAGTTGGACATAGCCTAAGATACTCGATAGAAAAAAAAAGATGTCATAAAGTTTTCAACAGGGTAAAACGAAACATTGAAGGATCACAAATGCATGGCTGAAAGATGTACCCAAATATTTAAGAAATCACTTTTCGAATTATACTACTACTATTTCAATCATGGATGGCCATGCCACTGTAAACGTAAAGAAAATCAGCGCACGTCCCGAACATATATTGTAAAATTTACCAAGAAAAAAAAACATTGTAAAACTATTCAAAGCACTTTCGGTTATAATTTCCTACAAAATTATGAAATTGGGAATCGACCTAGACGAATATACACAAAAACCTCTGGAGAACACAAAGAGACATTAATCTAGCAACCGCAAAGATTCACGGCAAGGGTCGAGCCCGTGTTGTCACTCAGATGCTTTACTTCAAACATCATCAACTGCTGCTGGTCCACTGGTGGGCCCTCCTGAACATGGATTTTAGCCTTGACGTCTGCAATAGTCTCGGTCTCCTTCACTTGTAGGTTGAATATTTTATGTTTTCCCGCCAAGAGTTGATACAAAAATCTCCATGACTGCCCAAATCGACAAGACATAGTGATCTTTATATTGGCATGATCAGATACAAAAGATCAAATGAAAACATTACATAGTGAAAAAATAAAGAAATGTAAAATGCAAAACCATAGCTTTTAATCTTGTTGCATCTCGTCTTTCTATCTCATTTGAATCACGGGTTATACTCATGACCTGTACCAATCATCGGCTGGGGTTTGTTCATCCGCTATGCACCATTATTCCGACTCTGCCTCTGTTTATACATACATCATTGCAGTGATAATTTTTTAACATTGTGCACAAGTTTGAAAATACTGCAGTGATATATTTTTAACCCGACTGTTTAAGAGTTGTCATTTCTATGAGAAACAAAGAAAGAAGCATCATTGTCAAGAAAATTGACATACATGCCAAGAAGGCAAACGAATGGAGCAGAAAGTCTTTGGCAGAAGAGAACCAATCCGTCTCCTCCCGATTGGAATAGATTTTAAACTATGGGGAATCTTTTGTGAAGCATGTAAAACATAGTGGTCTTTTTGAAATACTAAAAGTTGGGAAAAAATAACTTCACATATGGAGATGCTAAGCGAGCTGCATCCCTGTTTGTTGACTTCACCAACTTTTGAGGAGCTTGGCCCGGAGACAATGGAGGTTCGATTGTAATCACTGAATACTTCAGTCACATGCGATTTGAAAATAAAATTTTTGTCTTTTTTTTTGTTTACTCACTAGTATTGAGCTCTCATTTATGTAGTGAAGCAACTCTGTTTCTCTTGTTGGGATGTTGATCCATTTGACGTTTATGAATTCCTATTTTGATTTGTAGAGTGTTCTTGAGGGGTACAACGGCATTGTGATGGCTTATGGTCAGACTTTTACCATTGGAAGATTAGGAGATGAAAATATCATTGCAGGCACTTCTCTAGAGACTCATTCTCATTGTCACATTTACTTTGGGAGGAACAGGTTTGAATATTTCAAAACCATTTCGAATTTTTAAAATATTTATAAAAGGGAAAAAAAGAAGACCCGAATAGATAGGATGTTCTGAAATCTGAACTAAACCAAATAAAAAATCGAAATCATTGGAAAATATCACGGATTGATTTGGAAAAACTGAAAACTACAAAAATCAATTTGGTTCCATTTGATTTGACTTTTATAAAACTC
Organism: Sisymbrium altissimum; assembly: GCA_900406495.1. Classification (NCBI taxonomy): domain Eukaryota; kingdom Viridiplantae; phylum Streptophyta; class Magnoliopsida; order Brassicales; family Brassicaceae; genus Sisymbrium; species Sisymbrium altissimum. The sequence goes on from OVBI01003226.1 coordinate 2,780, forward strand.
AAATCAATCAAATTTCTAAATCATATTAGCACACAATATAACAAATACAGAACATAACTAAATTCAGAAAACAATCATTTAAAAAAAAAAAGTATTTCATCACTGAAAGCCCCAAAAGACCAAGATTCAAGAACATAAGAGCAAACCACAAAAAGAGAAAAGACTGACAGTGTTTTTAGAGAGAAGAGAGTCGAAAAACCAAATACCAACTTGAAGATTTTATCAAGCACTAATGAGGTAAAAGATAAACAAATGAGTGGCATCAAGACAATCTGACATAACTCACAAATAAGCTTCGTAAAGAATCATATATAAACTATTACGACAATAAGAAATCATTCATTACAGGTTAATGAAGACATAACTTCACAAAAGCGACCACCGACCAAATATACAAACCAATCACACACAAACTACGAAATAGAAATTTACAAGACGAAGCGCAACACGCAACATCAGCTAATATTTCACCCAAGTATGGATAAATCCAAAATAAACAAAGCCATACCATAACAAGAAAGGAACAAAGAACCAAATACCAACAAGAAAATTTTATCAAACACTAATGATGTAAAAGATAATTAAATAAGTGGCATCAAGACAATCTGACATATCTCACACATAAGCTTCGTAAAGAATCATATATAAACTATTACGACAATAAAAATCATTCATTAAAGGTTAGTGAAAACATAACTTCAAAAAAATGCAAAAACACCGACCAAATAAACAAATACCAAGCACAGACAAACTACGAAACAAAAATTTACAAGACGAAGCTTAACACACAACATCATCTAATATTTCATCCAAGTATGACTAAATCCAAAATAACTAAGGCCATACCATAGCAAAAAAGGAACAAAAAAAGAATAAATCTAGACAACTAACATGAAACATGAAAGAACATATGGCAAAATTTTTACAGAAATAGGATTAAATCATGTGCAAAATCAGCTTCAAACATCCAATTGTAAGAGGGAAATCAAAGATTAATATATGCCAACGAAAAGCATGAAAGACAGTTAAGTTAAATTAGAAATTACTTGACAAAAAAAGATCTGATTATGAATTATAAACTCAGCATGTGAGACTATCATTCAAGAACCATGAAATCTATTAAACTTAAGCTAAAACAGACTTATATTTGTAATTCCATACCTTCCCTATATACGACATTACTAATATGATAAAACAAATTAAAATTAAAATATCTTAAAGAACTAAGAGAGCCAATTTCAAATTACGAATGCAGTGCTAAATAAAAATAGTTTTTATAAGAACTCAACAATAAAACATCTGCATATTGATTAAAATATTTTAGCATATACATCTCTCTTAGAACTAAAGATACTAAAAGTAAAAGTAATATGTGTATCCTTTATAGACCAATCTGGGTGAAAATTAAACTTCGGTAGAAGAACAAATAAAAAACATAAAGAGTGAAAAGAAATAACCTGAAACTCTTGTCATGATCTTTGGAATCCGGCCGAAGACTACAAGCAAAGAAAGATAGAAAGGAGAAGTTAGACGACATTTATAAGGTTGTTTAAATGGAAAAATAACGTGAAAATCTTGTATTGATCTTCTGTATGTTTGTCATTAGTGTGTAACACAATGAATTTTTACTACTGAGATCAACCTGCATAAACAAAAACAGATTAAGCTGAAGAGTCGAATGTCTGTCTAAACTGAATCAATATATAAAGCAACATACACGTAGAGAATTAGAACATACCTGAAACAGACAAAGGAAAAATTATTACCTCATCTCTTAATACACTCAGAACTAAGACGATTGTGTTGCTGAATATATGAACCGAGTTATTTGAAGAGGCTGACCAACCTCAATTACATTCTAGAAACTCGGTCGTAACTAGAAATATGTCATTCTTACAATTCTATATGGGCCGAGGCAATTGTGTTTAACTCAGGTGACTAGACAGCCGAGTAAGTCCAGAGAGGTGAGCCAACCTCATCATTTTGCATCCTTTAATCTCTTGGCTTTTCATTTAGTTTGAGTGAAGCGGGACAGCCTCATTTCTATTCTAGCATCAGAGACTTTCGTTTGGCTTTTCATTTTAGATTACCTCATTTCCTTCACAAGGCGTTTGTTTATATTTTTGGCAACTAGAACCCGTGGGACAAGCTCATTCACATTCTTGCATCCGGGACACTTAAAAGAGGTAATTTAGATTACCTCATCTCCATCACGAGGCATTTGTTTATATTTTTGGCAACTAGAACCCGTGGGACATTCTCATTCACATTCTTGCATCCGGGACACTTACGAGAGGTAATTTAGATTACCTCATCTCCATCACGAGGCATTTGTTTAGATTTTTGGCAACTAGAACCCGCGGGACATGCTCATTCACATTCTTGCATCCGGGACACTTAAGAGAGGTAATTTAGATTACCTCATCTCCATCACGAGGCATTTGTTTAGATTTTTGGCAACTAGAACCCGTGGGACATGCTCATTCACATTCTTGCATCCGGGACACTTAAGAGAGGTAATTTAGATTACCTCATCTCCATCACGAGGCATTTGTTTATATTTTTGGCAACTAGAACCCGTGGGACATGCTCATTCACATTCTTGCATCCGGGACACTTAAGAGAGGTAATTTAGATTACCTCGTTTCCAGCACGAGGCATTTGTTTATACTTTTGGCAACTAGCACCCGTGGGACAAGCTCATTCACATTCTGGCATTAGGGACATTTCAGAGAGGTAATTAAGATTACCTCGTTACTATCACGAGGCATTTGTTTAGAGTTTGGCAACTAGCACCCGTGGGACAAGCTCATTCACATTCTTGCATTAGGGACATTTCAGAGAGGTAATTTAGATTACCTCGTTTTTAGCACGAGGCATTTGTTCATACTTTGGCAACTAGAACCCGTGGGACAAGCTCATTGACATTCTTGCATTAGGGACATTTCAGAGAGGTAATTTAGATTACCTCATTCCAGCACGAGGCATTTGTTTATACTTTGGCAACTAGAACCCGTGGGACAAGCTCATGCACATTCTTGCATCTGGGACACTTGAGAGAGGTAATTAAGATTACCTCGTATCTATTATAACATACCAATGAAGAGGGACAAGAATAACGCACATGTAAGTACTAAGATTCGCAACAATTTTAGAGTGGTAGGTAGCTAAACCGCAGATCACCAACCTCATAACAAAACTGCAGAGAAGAGAGTCTTATAGAATCAGTTTTGACTAAACCGCGAACAACTTCAAATGAGCTGAGACAAATCACAATGAGACAAGAACAAGATAAGAGTTACATATACATGGTGGAGCTAATCCGCAGAAAAAAGAATTGATATTGCTAAAGAGACTTCCCTAAACCCAAAATGAGAAGTCAATCTTACCATAGAGATATAGAAAAAACTTTGCAACTCATTATCTTTTGAAGTAATTGGAAAAAAAGAAGTAATTTTTACCTTTGTTGAACCAGAGGGATGCTTTTGTTTCTCCTCAACACGTTCCTTGATCCGATCAATAGTATCAGCCTATCTTGATCCGGTGGGAGGGACTCTTTGTCCTATTCACAACAATCATATATGAAGATGACTTCCAAATGATCAAAAACAATTGGTATGGTGATTTAACGAATCTCGTCTCTTTCCAGAACTCTGGTGTAAGGAACCCATAAGTCTTGGACAGAAAGAGTCAAACGTAGGCTGAGACCAACAACAACAATCTCAAGATTCCAATTAAACAAAGGTTGCGGTTTATTATATTATGAAAAAAAAACTTTGCATTCATATACAAATAAGTAAGCATTTACATAAATGATCAATATATGAAATGAAAAGCATACTTCATGAGAGCAGTAATCTCAGATTCAACAAAATCCTAATCCTCAAATACCCAACACAAAATGCTGATTTCTAGAATTTTAACTGATTAACTAAGAGTGAAGAAAAATGCATTACCTTGACGAAGTTTCCAATGGGTTTTGGTGGAGGAAGTGAAGACATGATCAAGTCCTCACGGTTCCCAACCTTGTTACTTCCCCTAATCGAATATCAGCCTCTCTGTTGATCCGGTGGAATTCCTTTTTGTCCTGTTCACAACATTCACATTATGAAGATTATATTAGGGATTATGCGTCTTTAAGTTTTGACTCAAATCAAGAATCTTTATCCATTCTCACAAACAAATTCGCTATTCTTAAGCAACCCAAATCTAATTCCTTTCTATTCTACAATCAATCGAGAATCTAACAAGAAAACCCTAAAATATTATCAAAACCCTAAAAATCTGCATCAAACCAAATCAAGTCTAATAATTTCAAATCCTGAATGAGATATGTCGAATCTTGAATCATAAGAATAAAACAAAGCGGCTATTCAAATGAAATTGAAAAACCCTAAATTTTAAAATTGAGATTAAAAAAAGCGATGAAATTGAAGAGATGCAAAGATAACCCACAAACAAAATTGAGATGAAACTTACAAATCCGCAAATAGATTCACGCTTGAATACTTACTGATTTTGCAGATCTTCAATGTCTCGATCTAAAGAATTCTTCGAAAGCTTACAAAAAAAAAAGGAGAGAAAATAAAAAATAGTTTTTTTTTTGTTCTCTTAGGGAATAAAGGAGTGTCGGTAGAAATAAAAGTTATAAGAAAACTAATTTTTTTTATGTAGCGCTTCGTTATAAAACACGTGTTTTTAACGGTTATATTTTTTTAAAAAAACAAAACACTCAAGGTCGGTTTATTTGTTTTCAATTCTCTTTATGTTAAAGTCACAATGGGCTAAGGCCTTAAAATAAATGGATTTCATCGTTTTAAAAACTATTACAAAAACAGGCCCAATAGATGAAGATAATAGCTAAAGTAAAACAGCCGCGTGTCCCACAACGTTATGTTATGTTCTTGGATTTTTTAAGGAAAACTGGACTATGATATCAGACATAAGACGAGTCAAAACAAACAAAAATGAATAAGAAATTGTGAAATGAAAAGAACATATCTTTCCCACCAAACCACAGGTTGCTTAAAATTAGAATATGAAATTGTGAAGTGACGATCTGACTTCTTCAGAGTGACACTGTATCTTTACCAACTATAAATGGATAAATGATTGCACAGAGTTTTCATATGAAGCGGCAAAGATACCAAAAAAGGCAAAACAACAACATCATTCTCCACTTCAATAGTGATATTACACAGTTCTAGTAGTAACTACTTGTTCAACTGATCTAAGTGATCCCTGAGTTGCGTACCTTCCTGCATTCACAGTGCGAATAGACGTTGTTTCAGAAGAAACATTTTGGTTAGAGACTATGTCATGTACTGATGTACAACGTCTCTAACTTCTCATATAAAGCAGTCGTTTTGTTTCAAACCTCGATGACGATCTCATTTGCAAGAGAAAGCATAAAATTTAAGCGTGCCTTCTCTTCCGGACTCGCCATCTCAGCAGCGTCGCTCTTGTTATCTTCTATGTACAAGCCTCGTTGCTTCAGCAGCACTTGCATCTTGATCTGCCAGAGACTAAAATTGTTTCTCCCTCTGGCATAATTAAGACTTTAATCCTATGTTTTTTTTGTTATTTGTCGGCGTCTATGTGAAAATGGCTTCTCATCCAGGAAAAAAAAAATTGGTATAATATAATAGCTGTAAAAAACCCCCTAATCTTTGGAAATTAGAGATTGGTTTCATGGAGAGATTTACTGTACATCCTTCCGCTTAAATTAATTCATTGCATATAATGGTAACATGGAAAGTGAGAGGAACCAGAAGCTTTTTCGTATAAATGAAATACCAGAGTTAGCCTAACATAATTGTAGTTTCTGTTTTATATAGAGATGATGGAAGCATGCATCGATTCTGGACCGCCCTTGTAGGTAAGCTCAACAAAAGTACCTGCTCCTTCTCCTTTCGCAAGTCTTCCAGGGTTCACACACACACATTTGGCTTCATCTTCCCCTTCCCCAATGGATAAAACCTTCACAACATTCAGTAAGAAAAACTCAGAAACACACATCACAACCTCTGAATTTGATGCCACTATTAACATACTGACTCACCTTCACGAAGTACCTCATGTCTGATGGAAGTAGAAGAATGTCCGGGATTGATGAAATCTGTAGCGCCTGAGGAGCGAGTGAGGAATCGTAAGGGAGGCTCTCGGGCGGTGGATACAGAGGATAGAAGCTGTTTCATTACACTACACTTTTGAGTCTTTGCTAATAGCTGAGCATATAGTTTGAATAGAAAGTTACGGTGTTATACCTTCGCTGACGAAGTAAATGGCTAGCGAGTCTGGACATGCGATCTGTGGGGACTCCACTTGGGTTTCTCGACATCTCCTCCCCACTCAGCTGCTTTAGTACATCCACCGTGCAGCAACCGACCTTCACCTGATAATCCCCAATTAAAGTATAGTTGTAAGGACTTTGAGAGTTAAGAGAATATGGCTTCTTGGAAGGGACTTGTCACAGTGATTTTATTACCTGGTTTGCCTCAAATGTCCCCGGGTTTGACAGACTGGTCATCTGTTGTATGGGAGAAAGAAAAAAAGAGGAGAGTGGGTAGTCAATATATCCGCCAGTGCACTAAGAGTTATGTTAAAAATTGTTAATGAGAAGAATCAAGTACCTGATGTTCGAGATCAGGTATGTGTATGTCGAAAGGAGGCTGTTAAGGCAAGGAGAGACTTGTAACGTCAAAATAGAGAAGACAAATGCATAAAACCGAGACGTGAGGTATTGAGAGAAAAAGAAAAAGCACCTGCGGGAATATGAAATCATGGTTAGCATCGCGGATGGATGGGACCAAAACCACTCGTACTTCGGATCCCATGAATTCCACATAATCTTGCAACTGCGAATTTCAAAAAAGAAAAACATGAAGATCGTTTTTTATTACAAAGTCATTGAAAATATATATTGTTCTATTTTCAGTACCTTCCTGATAACTTCCACTTGGAATATCTCACTATATGTGGCATCAACAGCTCCTTTCTTAATCTCTGGATGCTCAGAATCCACAAACGGTCCAAGCTGAGTTATAAAAAAATACCGTAAGTGCCCCCAAGACACAATCACACACCACATATATAGTCTATAGAAGGTCTGAATGAATCTTAGTTACTCACCAGCACGAGTAACTGTGGTGGCTTTCTTTTTGCATGGGCTAGTAGCTCATTTAGTGGCTCGAAGAGCAAGTTGTCTGATGTGGTGAATGGTCCGGCTGCAATCATCTGTCAAGATAAAGACCCTTACGCATCATTTCGAATCCCAAACTTGAAAATTATGATGCTACCTGATTCTAAACAAACCACCCTTGTGCTTGAAAACGACAAAGGCAACATAAACATACTAATTTTGTCTGGCAACATCGAAGTCAGAAACTAAAGGAGCTCTAGTCTTTACAGTTACCAGCCTAGCTAACCGATACAGCAATGTTGGTTTCTAAAATTCTCAACATTTTGCATTTCTCACATCTCAACATTCTGACCATTTGTGTATATATGTCAGGATAGCTTTAGGAAAGAAATGGCCAACAAATAACAACTGCTTCCTTGAAGGCAGAAAAAATTACTAGTGCAGTTCCCTCAAGATGAAGAATCGCATACTTACAAATGAAACCTCTGAATTTTCTCGGGATTCGTCCGTAAGAGATAACACCTCCTGATCCAAGTTTTGCCTCTTAGCAGGAGGTAAATCCACGTCGTCAGTGCGTGTTAAAGGAACTGTATCCACCAACTTGGATGCAGTGAGATAATGTCCACTAGGATTTTGTCCTTCAATGCCAACTATCTGCATCAAATTCAGACCACCTCCAAATGAATATTACGAGTCTTCTGTGGAAACAGAAAAGAACTAAATATTGTTTGTCTTTAAGTTATCACCTGGCCAGGAAAAATGGAGAACTGATTTAGTCTGTTCAAGTCCAGTGGAACACGCTGTCCTGAAGTTCGCTCGGCACTGCAATCATGTTGCCATTAGGATAGTGAAACTCAGGATATTCGGGACTGAAATGCTTCACATTTTTAAAAGAATGTTATACCATTAACTAACTACAATCATTTATATTTATGGAGGACTACAATGTTCAAATTCAGCGTCCATATTAAGTCATTCTAGTATCCAAATTTTCAAAAAGCTTATGAATCTGGATATGCAACTCTTTATAAAACAGGATTCATTATAATTCATACTATTGCAAAGGCGAAACAGAATGTGATTACTTTCAAAGAGAAGTGAAGCCACAATTTGAGTTACCTGCTCTGCAATAAAATGGACTTATCATTCAAATGCCCCTCGCCATCACAACAAATCATTCCCACCGCAAATATACTTCCCTGAAGCAATCAATAGCACCTTGTAAGCAAACTCTATACCCTAATGGTAAATCCTATATGACACCAAGTTAAAGTGTATAATAACCAAAGCTACCTGTGAAGCAATAGCTGGATCCACCTGTTCCTCATATAACCCCGAGGCAACTAATGCATCAGCATGCCTAACAATCCGCTTCTCAAGTGCATTAAACCTATCCTCAGTTCTGTCATACATGAACCTACAACCCGGTTCAGGGCCCAAGCCATTAACTTTTAGAGAACACCTACGGCTCGTTTGAACTCTCTTAATGATCATATCATCCTCACTATTCTCTACGCCATTGTCATTTCCATTCTCCGCATGCGCCTCAACATTACCAACGTTAAATTTCACCACAAACTTTTCGATCCGTCTCCCAAATGGTGTCACATGTCCAGCTGACTTCGCAGAAGAGTAACCGTAATCTCTCGATCTGCTAACCGAATCAAATGGATCCGGATGTAACCGTTGAGACTTGTTTGTTGGGGTAGTGACAATCTCTTCTACTGTATCTTCAGGAATCCCATCCAAAAGCCTGGATCAAAACAGTTTGTATGTCTTTTCAAACTGCTATGATACAAGAAAAAAGAGATCTGATAAACCACTTACATGTCTACATCTCTGCTTGAGTAGATATGAAGACCAGATTCCTCTTTTATAATAGACTCTTTCTGTTGGTTCTGAAGATGCAGTAGAAACCCATCCATCTCATCCTTCTTAACAGTTTGATCAATACTTTGTCTGTTGCATCATACCAAACACATTAACCCCAATTCTCTCCTTCACCACTAGTATCAAATAACTATCCCTTAGGATATACTTAATAAACCTCAATACAATCTCTATGTGGGCATCAGAAAGCATTCAACTTTACTATGAATTAGGTCAATTTGTGGTTGTGAACGAACATAGGGAGACACAGAGAGAGAGAGAGAGAGAGAGAGAGAGAGAGAGAGAGAGAGAGAGAGAGAATGTGGATTTTACCGATTGAGATGATAAAGTTCCCAACTTGAAACGAGTTCGGAAGGCTTAAGACTGTAATTAATACAGAGAGTAACACCTGAAAACAACAAATACGTTAGAGAAGAAATTTAAGAATACACTCGAGATTTGGGCAAAAGTGAAAGTAGGGATACTAATCTCGCTTACATCGCTTAAGAATCTCTTCTTCTTCCACAAGGGCAAAACCGCTACGGCTAAATTCTCTCTTAATCTCGTCGTCTGTCGCCATCTCTCGCTCTTTTGACTTCTCTGTGTGTGTCTCTCTCTCTGCGTTTCTAGAGAGGGACTTGTTGTGGCGACTGGAGAAGACGAGAGGAACTGGCGGGAATATGTCGGATTTTCGGCGGGATGGCTATTGTCTTAACCTTGTTTAGTGGGCCGGACTTTTAATGGGCCTTCGAAATTTTCTAAGCAAGAATATATGTTACTGTTAAAGAATTCGACGGTTTTAGAATAACCAAACTTTTTTTTCTTTGGACAAAAATTATTTAGAGGAGTATTGTATAATGATGTTTTCCCAAACAAAAGGAGCATTTGTATTAATGATAACATAAACCTTCTCAATCTGAGAGGTTATGATATTTTAATAACATTCGGAAATTAGGATGGATTTTGATGTAGCTCTCATTCTCTAAGGTCAGAATTTATAAATTTGTCAGTTTTAGTCTGAAAAAAAAGTTTCCCATAATGGTATGTCAAAAATTAGGATTGACTGTGTATATTGATATTTATTTTTAGTAAACAGACATTACTAAATATTTATTAAATAACATAAATATATAATTTATGAATCGAAATAAATATTCGATTTAACTAAAATTAAAGTTTGTGATTTATTTTATTTAAGAACGATATTAATTTGAGTATTTATTTGTTTTAAATCATTATATATAATATATTACAAATTTTTTGACCAAAACCATGGGAAATATATCCATAAGGCAGCAAACAAAAGATAAAAACTTAACAGCATCAAATCATGTTTTTCTTTAAATCTTCGTGTTACATTAGGAATCCGTGACATACTCGGATTTCAACAAAAAAACTGCAGGTATTTGTAACATCAGACTTTTGCGTGTGAAGTTTATTATACAAATGTTTAACAAAGTTAAACAATCATATAGGAGATACATATACAACAACAAAAGAGAGAAATTTAGGGAAGCGCGCAGATCATGTTTTTCTTAAAATGTTCGTGTTGCATTTGGACGTCCTAAGAAACACGGTGTTCCACAGTAACCCATTACTGCATTTAAATTTTCAAGAGAAGAACTTGTATTGTTTGGCAGACATAATAATGGATCGGAGGCCACCAATGGGAGCTAGGATCGTCAATAATACACCAACTATTATGCAGAACTGCAATTTTCAGATAACCAAACAAATTATTGTCAAATTTAATAACACAAAAAAAAAAAAATCACATATATGGTAGAATAGGATGAGTAGAAGGAACTTACCCAGTTAATAGTCCAAGACAATCCAAACTTCTTTGGTTTCTTGAGAACCAACCACATGATGCATGGTAGCTAATCATAGAGAAATTAAAAGGTGTATATATCAAAAAATATATTAGGGTTTTCTTTGATATATATATATATATATATATATAAGAATAGACAGAATTTTGTGTATTAAGTTACTTACGTAGTAAGTTGTTGG
>OVBI01003227.1:0-13801 GCA_900406495.1 Sisymbrium altissimum
CTGTTGCATCCGCTAGTCAACCAGTCATAATTCTCCTGCAAACGCATCAGTTTTTAACCGCCATACCAGTCGTACGAATCGCTTAATAACGCTTAAAACTGCAACCATCTATTTCCGCAAACTCCCGCAACCGCAACCACAACCGCATCCGCATCCGCTGCGGTTAAACCAGTCAAGCCCTTAATCAATTTATAAAGTGTCTGTGAATATTAAGTAAATATGTACGTTTTAAATTATATGTTAAGGATCATTGGTTTTTGGATAGTCAAGAATATATGTTAATAGAGATAATTGAGTATGATATGATCATTGGGTAATTAATGTATACTTTCTTTTCATTTTCTTACATGTGCATGTTATTATAATTATTTCAGTTCATGCATGTCACTGTAATTTAAAATCCAGTTGGTGTCATTGATGTTTGAATGCTTGCTTTTCAGAATAATATAATATTCATATGTGATATGTGATGCTTACTTTTGAGATTTATTATATAAAGCTTCATCCTCAAAGTTAATAATTAACAAGATCGTGACAAGTAACATTTTGATTTAGGATGTTGATATTTTATTTGTTATAATCTTAAAATTATTAATAACAAAGGAAAATTATAAAACTATAAATTTTTTAAAAATATTTCTTTTACTAATAGTCAGAAAAAGAAAAATATAAAACAAAAAGAATTAAAGGTTTTTGCAAAGAAAGATTTTTTTTTCAAAAAAAAATTATTAAAAATCTGTCATAAACCAAAAAGATTAAAATATTTTTTTTAAAAAAATCATAAACCTGAAAAAAATGAAAGAATCACTTCTATATAATATATCTATTCTATCATAATTTTTCATCAAACACAATAACATAATGTAAAAGAATACTAAGTATGTTTTCTCATTCTTTTATTATTTTTAATTTTATGTTAAGACATATTAATGTTTATTTAGTATCATGTTAAAAAAAATTTTAATGTTAAATAGTCTTTGTTTAATAGTGAGTCGCATATATATTGTTCTTCGCATCTATGTTTATATAACGTTAAATAAGTCGTACTTTTTTTTAATATATTTATTTCCATCTATATATCTTAATTTTCTATTTTCAATTCTAATTTGAAAAGCTTTAATCTTTTTCAGGAAAAAAATTATCATCATAAAAACAATGAATCCAGCTAATTATTTAACGAGCTGGTGAATTTTGTCTTACTTGATGATGATGAATTGAGCAATTTATTGAACAATAAATCAGTTAAATAAAAAAATGTCTTATTATAGAGTGGGAAGAAATTTTTTTTAAAAATAATAATAATATAAAGAGCTTCTATGGATGAATTTTCTCCTATTCGATGAGAAGGTAAAATTTTTAATTTAATTTAGAACCTTTAATTTTTAGAATAATAATTTATTGGTTTCTCGGATTTTTTAATTAGAGATTATAAAAATGATTTTTAAATAATTTAATGTGAATTTTAATATTAATTTCTAAATTTTATCCGCATATCACACAAGTTTTATCTATCCAATATAATATGCATATATGATATGTGAGACCGATAAACCACTTTTGTTAGTTTAATTTTCTTTAGATCTTTTACTTAATTAGAATTTTAATTTGATTAAATGCTAAAATTAAATTAGGATTATATAATAAATATTTTTTTTGTAATTAGATTAAAATTAAGTAATTATTTATAATCCAATAAAAAATATATACAAGATATATATTATTTATATTTATCTTTTATACTAGATATAAATTTTAAATATAAACTAAAAATTGGATTAACATTTATTCCCAAATTAATATCAAGTATTTTGATGTCTATACAATCTTATCAACTATCAAGATTTATTTTGTTGTATTATGGATTTATTAAGCAAGGTATCTACAATTACATGAGTGAGGTAAATGGTAATGGTTACCCTTTGAATTAACATTGATTTACTTTACTAAGTTATCAAAATGGTTTTGGGCTTAGAGGCATAGGTTAGATTGAAGATAAGATATTTTCTAATAACCAAAAGTTATATTTGATATAATTAGTAAGATGTTGTTTACCTATATAGCTGGATATTCGGGCGATGGGCCCAAGCTCAGTTGGATTCTAGTGAAATATGAATCTTGGATTATTATACTCAATTGAAAAAAAGTTGTTTTGAATATAATGTGAGTTTTCTTAAGTATTAAGATTCTCTTATCTATGAACATTACATTAATATTTGCTATTCTTCCCTTCTAGAAATTCAACTTCTCACAGCTCGTTTTCATTGTGATCTGTCCTTGAGAAGGATAAATTGAATGGATCGAACTTCCTCGCATGGTATCAAAACTTGAGAATTGTTCTCAAACAGGAGAAAAAGGATTTTCCTAGAAAAGGTTCTTCTTGAAAACCTAAGACCAATGCTCAACATGCATAGATGAATGCTTTTGACAAGCATATCAGTGATAGGGTCGATGTGTATTGTCTTATGTTGGCAAAATTAGATTGTCTTATCAACCAAGAGTTGGTAATTGACCATATTATGCAGTCATTGCCTTCAAGTTTTGATCAGTTTGTTATGAACAACAACATGAACAACTTGACAAAGACTTTGACTGAGTTGCATGGGATACTTAAAACTGCTGAACCCCACATCAAGAAGGATACCCCACATGTTCTTATGGTATAAAAAGGTAAAATTTTTAAGAAGTAAGGTAAGAACAAAGAAAATAAAAAGATAAGATGGATTGCGAATCCAAGCAAGTTTGACCCTGCTCCTAAGTTCAAGCCTCGTCCTTATGATGTTGATAAGTGCCATTATTTTCACGGTACTGGGCATTGGAAAAGAGACTGCAAGAAGTACTTGGAAGATCTAAAAAAGAAAATGGTTTTCGAGGCTTCTTCTTTCCGTATTTATGTTATTGAAGTAAATGTTACTAATTTATGTTTACTTCTTGGGTATTGGATACCGATTGTGGTGCTCATATTTTTACGAATATGCAGGGCCTACATAATAGTAGAACTTTGGAGAAATGACAAGTCGATCTGCACGTGGGAAATGGAACAAGAGTTGCTGCATTAGTTGTAGGAACATTTTAATCGTCTTTGCGTACAGGCATGGTTTAAAAAAATTAAGAATTCCTATTACATGTACCTGCTATAAGAAGAAATATTATTTCTATTCCTTTTTTGGATTTGGAATGATTTTAATTTTTGATTAAAAACAAATGTTGTTTATTTGATCATTGTGATATCTTTTATTTTATATTCTATACCAAAGTGTGCATGTCTATAACATTAGTACTAAAAGATTCAAGTCAAATGACATGAATCAGATTTTCCTTTGGCATTGTTGTGTGGACCACATAAATGAGATGTGCATTCAAAAGCTTCATAGTAGTGGACTTTTGAGCTTATTTGATTATGAATCATTTGAAAATGTGAATCTTGTTTATTGGAAAAAATGACTAAGACTCTTTTTACTGGACACAGTGAAAGAGTTAAAGACTTATTAGAACACATACATACAAATGTATGCGGACCAATGAGCATAAATACTATAGCAAACTATCATTACTTCATCACATTTACTGACGACTTCAGTAGATATGGTTATATTTATCTAATGAAACATAAGTTTGAGTCTTTTGAAAAGTTCAAAGAATTTCAGAATGAAGTACAAAATCAGCTTGGTAAGAAAATCATAGTCCTTCGATCTTATCGATGTGGAGAATATTTGAGCCAAACTTTCAATGATCGTATAAGAGAGTGTGGAACAGTTACACAACTCACTCCTCAAGGAACACCACAGATGAATTGTGTATCCGAAATGATAAAACAGACTTTATTAGATATAGTTTGATCTATGATGAGTCATGCAGATATTCCATGATCTCTTTGGGGATATTTTCTTGAAACGTCTGCGTTTACACTAAACAGATGTCCATCAAAATCAGTTGAAATGATACCATATGAGAGGTAGACCAAAAAAGTTTCGAATTTGTCTTTTCTGAAAATTTGGGGCTGTGATGCTTATGTTAATCGAATTTTTACAGATACGTTTGGACCCAAATCTGATAAATGATACTTATATCCTAAAGAAACCAAATGTTATTACTTTTACAAACCTATCGAGAACAAAGTGTTTGTTGCTCATAATGGTGCTTTCCTAGAGAGATAATTTCTTTCCAAGAAAAATATTGGGAGTAAAATATCTCTCGAAGAAGTTTATCTTCTTCGTCGGTGGCAGTTTTCTCGGTGGTTTTGTCTCCGTGTTATCCTGGTGGTCGCCGTTGCGTTCTGCACCGAGGTTGTTAACCTTCTCTTTTTCGTGGCTGGACTCTTTGTGGTCACATTGCTGGTGACTCTTGCGATGGTTTTCGCGTTGATCGTCAGTGTCTTCGGAATGAACTGATCCTGCCATCGTCAACAGTGGTGTAAATAAATTTTCTATAAACCCTCTCTTTCTAGCACCAATTATGTATGTATAAGTTATTTTTTTTTTTATCTAAAGATATAAATAACATAATTAGGATTTTTAAAGATTTTCTTAATTAGTTCTCAAGTCGTTGAAGAAGGCAAATTAAGTCGTCAGAAAGTGTTTTTTCATTGGTGGAAAACGACCAAAAAACCTAGATTATCTTTTGGAAATTTAGATTAACTTTTAAGAAAACTCTTTTAAATACTCTTTTTTATGGTTCAAAGTAAGTTATTGTATTGATCTTTTCTTGTTCTGAAGTGATATGATTACATGTATCTATAATAACAAGTCGACCTAATTTCCTTATTTACTCTGAAGTTATCTTTTCATATTCACCTTCAAATTCAGAGAGCACGATTTTCCATATCTTTATTTTCTTGTATTAGTGACGACTTACCTTTATTAAAGAGATTATAACAAATTAACTTGTAGATATGATGGGTTGAGGAGAGATGAAATCCATCTCTAACATATACCTATAGATTCATGTATAAACGTAGACGGTACTTGTTATGCGTAGACCGTTTAGCCAAGTGTGCTAGACAAAATCAATCTTTGTACGTAATCAAATGGTTGCCTGTGTAAAAATATACCTATAGATTCATGTATATATAAACCTAGACGGTACTTGTCATGCGTAGACCGTATAGCCAAGTGTGCTAGGCAAAATAAATCTTCTTACATGATCAAATGGTTGCCTGTGTAAAACATGTTGATAATATCAACATAACCGTTGGCCGACAAAAAAAAAAAGAGTGAAAAGTAATGATGAATTATTACGTACAAGTCTCTGTCTCCCCGTCCCAATACTATAGTCCTTGAGGAAAATGACAAATAATATAACCAATACCAATTATAAAAACAAGATTCTAGAAACAAAAATTGAAAACAAATTATTGTAAATTTATGATTCACAATTGGTGTTCATTCACAAAATTCTCTTTTTCCTTCTTATTTTTTATTTTATATCTGTTTTGTTAAATATTAACCGGTTCTTTCAAGAACTATAGAAAACACGGAATTGGAAAGTCGAACTTGATTTTTTTGATTGATTAGGAAAAATAGCAACAAGGAATAAGAAACTAGATGAGCTATGGTCGTTGTTAAAGGATTGACTTATTGTTTCTCTACTTGCTTCTCTTGTTGCTGGATGTCCTTGTTCAAGTCCAATCTCTTATATTTATAAGAGGCAGTCGTTACCCTAGATTCTCTTAAAATCTCGAATCGAATCTTGTTTTCTTAGTTGATCAGGTTAATCTCAATCTAAGACGTGCTTATCAAGTATCTTTTCCTGATTCGGTAAATCTTACTTTTAAGTCGTTCCTATCGAATCTTCTGAATCTGGTTATGCGAATCTTGCATTGCGAATCTTGCATTGCATTAGTTACCAAGATTTAAACTAGATTTTTGGCCATGTTATCGTTAAATCCACGCCGTTGAAAGCACGTCTTACAATTGACGACTTGCAATGCTCATTGTCGTTTTTACTAGTCAACTTTGACTAAATCAACTTAGCATTAAAATTATCCCCAACAATATCAATACACCTCTTTTAGTTTTTATTAGAAATTTAATACAACAATTTTTTTTAATCCAATTTAATATATTAAATTATTTTTTTCCCATAAAATACATTCAAATTTAAAATATACCTATTTCACACCACATATTTAACATTGAGTTAATTTCTGTTCATTTTCATATTTTTTTAATTCAAAAAATAATATTTAAATAATAAAAGATAAAAATTACAAATATACAAAAAATTTAAAGAAAAATCCAGAAAACCCCAAAAAACTCAATTTTTTTTAAAAAGAATCTCATGTTTTTAGAAATTTAGATTCAAAATATAAGTTTATAAATAAATCTTTATATGTAGTTTTTATCTAAAATTAAAGATTTAATATAAAAATTTCAGTTATTTAATTAATTTTTAACCTATAAATAGTATTTTTAATATATTTCATTCCTATATGAATGATATAGTATTAAAATTTAAGATAAGATCAGTTATTTAGTCAAAATTTTATTTTTAACCTATAAAATAGTATTTTAATATATTTCAGATCTATATGAATTTTATATAATTGAAATTTAAGATTAAATGTTTTGATTTTTAAAAATTTAATGTTTTTAGAAATTGAGATAGGCAATTCAATATTACAATTAAATTTTATCCTTAATAGTTTTCAATTTTGATGCAAAAATTAAAGAATTTAAGATAAAAATATCAGTTCTTTAGGTAAAATTTAGATTAAATGCTTTTTTACTGAGGTTTGATCATGATTGTAAATAAAGGAATATGAAATTTAGAAAATCTATTTTTTTTTTTGTCATGAAACGGGAGTCAAGCTCCCTTTATTAATAAGGATAAAAGAATTACATAGGAACCTGCCGTGGGAACAAAACTCCCGCAGCATCTTCTCTCACCACCAGTTCAAGCTCAGGCGGGGCCAAATAAAAAATATGAATGCCTAATTGCAGAGAAAACGCATGGTTGGCTAATCCATCTGCAAGATGGTTTGCTTCCCGATAAATGTGTGAAATCCGGACTGTCCAGTCCTTAACTAGGAAGCCTTGGCACATACGTACCAGGTAGGAAAGAGGATGAGACTCACTAACCCCTTTGCTCAGAAAACCTGCAACTAACTCAGAATCTACTTCGAGTTCCAGTCTTGCAATCCGGCGATCCCAAGCAAAGCATAACCCGTAATACACTCCCCACAGTTCAGCCAATGGTGCTGAACATCGCCCAATATTTAGAGCAAATCCATTACACCACCTTCCTTCCTCATCGCGCAAAACCCCTCCGGCTGTAGCAAGGCCAGGATTACCGTGCGACGCTCCATCGGTATTCATTTTAAACCAACCTCTTTGTGGACGCTTCCACCCAACCATCTTCTCCATCCTAACCCCTTCTTTGCCATGTTCTCTAAGAGCTATATGTGCATCTAACACCTGCTGTGTGATCTCTCTAACAAAACGGACCCGATCCCTGCAAGCTCTATTCTCCCCAAAGACATTCCCGCATCGCCATTTCCAACCCCACCATGCCGCCATAGCAAAAAGTGTTGCCCACGGTATGTCATCAACAACTTGACCCTCCTCCAGATTTTCATAAACCCATTCGATCAGAGACTTCGAAAAGAAGTTAATACGCTTGTTCATAGGAACAATACGATTCCATATCCCTGTCATAGCAGGGCAGTCGCGCAGAATGTGAAGGATCGTCTCAACCCCGCCCTTACATACTTGACAGATCTCCGTAGTACCTATATGGCGTCGATAGCGTTCCTGATTAGTCATCAGCACTTGATTTAGAGTAAACCAAATAAAGGTTCTCACTCTTTCCGGCGCAACAATTCTCCACACACGTTGGTATAACCTCCCATTAAACTGACAAGGAAGGATATCATATGTCAATAACTTATATGCTGACTGGACAGTAAAACTCCCATCTGCCGTCTCTCCCCACGAGATTTTGTCCTCCACATCAAGGCCATTCTGCACAACTACTGCCATCAACTCAAGTCTTCTATTCTCACTCACAAACGGCATAATTCTCTCAAAATCCCATCCTCTACCTGGTAACCAGAGATCACGTGCTGTAAGACTCTCAAAGTTCTCGATAAGGTTCTCATCCACGCTCTCTATAATAGCCTGACCCAACAAGCATTTATCAGTCCAAAATCTCTGTGCAACCGTTACCCAGGACCCAACTATGCCCTTTTAGAACCACCTTTCGCAGACCAACCACAATACTCTTCCAAGTATACGACCAACTACCTTTTGCCACCAACCAAAAGTGGTCATGAATTTCCCCCACCATATACTTACTCCTCATAACTCTAGCCCAAAGACTATCATGGTCATGTAAGATTCTCCATCCAACTTTTGTTATTAAGGCCCGATTCATAACATTTGCTTTCTTCACCCCCAATCCTCCCTCCAATTTTGGTGTGCAAACCTTCTCCCACGAAACCAGATGTTGTTTTTTCTTCTCTGGAGTGCTCCCCCACAAGAACTCCCTTGATAATTGGTCCAATTTGGTAACAAAATCCATAGGGAATATAATCGTACTCATCGAGTGGACTGGGATCGATGACAAAACTGCTTTAGTGAGTGTAAGTCGACCCGCAAATCTCATTAAACGCCCCTTCCAACCAGCCAATCGTGAAGCCACTCTTTCTATCACAGTTCCAAACGTCTCTTTATTCACTCTTTTGTGAAGAATAGGCATACCTAGATACTTCCCGAGATCACACGTCGACTGCATACCGCTCTCATCACTGATCTGTTTTCCAAGTTCTCTCGACACATTACTTGAGAAGAAGATTTTAGATTTCTCCACACTGACTTTCTGACCCGATGCAACACAAAACCCCTCCAGAACTTCAAGTATCACACGAATTTGACCCACAGAAGCTTCAGCGAAACGAATCAGGTCATCTGCAAAGCACATGTGGGACAGTCTCGAAATTTAGAAAATCTATTTATAAAAAGTAGATGGTTACGAGAGAAATTTTAGATTAATGATAACAAATATATTAAAAATTTTATTTTAGGATTTAATAATGTATAATTTTTATTGGTTTGAAATATATTAAAATACTATTTATAGGTTAAAAATAAGATTTCTAACTAAATAAATTGTACATTTTATTTTAAGTTCTTTATTTTTACATCAAAAAGAAAAATATATAAAATTTTATTTATAATTTTAAGTTTTAAATCAAAATTTCTAAAATTATTCTTTTTTAAACAAATTGAATTTTTAGATTTTTTCCGAATTTTTCTATAGTTTATAAATTTTCTATTTTTATTATTTAAATATTGTTATTTTTGAATTTAAAAAATTAGAGAGTTAACGAAAGTTAAGTCACCGTTAAGTATATGGTGTAAAATGGATATAGTTTAAAGTTGAGGCATTGTTATGAAAAAAAAAAATTGATATATTAAGTTGGATATAAGAAAAGATGGTGTATTAAAATTAAAAATAGATTTAGCAGAGAAAGAGAATTCTAAAAAGAAGACAATCTGTTTTCTCAAAAAAAAAAAAAAAAAAAATCTCAACAAAATCTTGATTTTTAAATTTAATAAGTGGTTCATATTTATGAAAACCGTAACTATTTTCCCTTGTGAAAAAAAAAAAATCTTTTTAATTAGATTTAACCTTCTTTTGTTTGCATAGTTCATGCAATTATATTGGTAGGTGGTAGCCAGCCATTCGATCATTAATATTGAATATTAATAGATCGTACTAACCCCTCATAAGTTTCCCTGATATATATGAAATGGCACGACATGGGACTATGGGAGTGAAGCAGAGTAAAGAGCCATTCTACTCAATAAGTCAAACAAAGAAATGAGAAAATTGGATACTAAAACAAATGTGGAGGATTCGATAATCCAAGACTCATTGCTTACTTGCATTGATCTCGCAAGCTCTGATCTTCATCAATCAGCTCTTTCACTCAAGCAGGTCTGCATCCATATATTTCTTTCAATTTTGTCAAAAAAAAAAAAAAACAATTTCTTAGGGTAGTCTCTTTTTTCAGGCATGCCTAGATTGTGGATTTTTCTATGTCATCAATCACGGAATAAGCGAAGAAGTCATGGACAAGGCTTTCGAGCAGAGCAAAAAGTTCTTTACTCTTCCTTTGGAGGAAAAGATGAAACTGTTGATAAACGAAAAGCACCGTGGCTATACACCATTATATGATCAAATCCCTGATCCTGAAAATCAAGTCCATGGTTTGTATAACCAATTTTTTTGTCACTTCAAAATGTTTTGTTGATTGCTCTCAGTCAAATCATATATCTTTTTGTTTTAGGGGATCACAAAGAGGGTTATTATATTGGAGTTGAAGTTCCAAGAGATGACCCTCAGTGGGATCAGCCATTCTATGGCCCCAATCTTTGGCCCGATCCTGGTTAGTTCTTAATCGTGGGTTTATTGTGATTTGAAGTTGGTGTAGTGGAATAAAAATAGACTTCGTTGTTTGGTTCTCTAAGATCATATATTTGATGAGGTACCTTTAAGCAATGCATATAACTGTTAATGCTCTTTCCTTTAAGGAAACTTATATGTTTTTCTCGGTCGACAGATGTTTTGCCTGGGTGGCGAGAGACCATGGAGAAATATCATCAAGAAGCATTGTAAATGTTATTTGTGGTTTTTTTTGCTACTTATTTTCTCCAAATTTGTGAATACTAAGTGTTTCGTTTGATCATTCCATTTTTTTGTTTTCATTTTTCTTGGGTCAAAGTTTGATCATTTCATCTATAGAGTAAAGATTGGATAACTATTTGGCCAAGATTCAAAATTTTGGTTCCATAAGGTTTAGTTAATTTTCATCTTCTTTTGTATTAGGAGGGTTTGTAAGGTTATTGCCAAACTATTGGCATTGGCGCTCAGCTTGGATGCAGATTACTTTGATAGCCCTGAGATGCTTGGAAAGCCTATTCCAACTTTGCGCTTGCTTCACTATGAAGGTGATAAATATTTTAATTTGAATAAAATCACTAAGAAATTGCTTAAGCAATGTAATATATATGTCAACCTCAATACTATGTTCACTTTATAGGAAAATCAGATCCCTCTAAAGGAATATATGGAACTGGAGCACATTCTGATTACGGAATGATGACACTCTTAGCAACCGATGGCGTAATGGGACTCCAGGTATTGATTTGAGCGACATTTTGAATTTTTTTATGCACGTTTATTTGAAGCAATAGTATAAAACTTGACAGATATGCAAGGATAGGAACGTTAAGCCTCAGAAGTGGCAATATGTACCGTCGATTGAAGGGTACAATATGAGACTGTTTATTTTTTCGTGAAATTAAAATTTCTCTAGTTTCGAGCTTTATATAGTTCTTGATTTACGGTTTTGGTGGACTTATATGGTTTGTTTTTGTTGTCTACAGAGCAATTGTTGTGAATCTTGGTGATATGATGGAGCGCTGGAGCAATGGTCTTTTCAAGTAATATATTTTTTTCTTTGGACAAACTACTTAATACACTTAAGCTTCTCTTTATATTATATTTATTGTAACTTTGCAAGTAAAGCTAATCATTTTTTTACATACAGATCCACATTGCATCGGGTTCTTTTGAATGGTCAGAGTCGATACTCTGTAAGTCTTTTTACAAATTTTCACTTGAATTTATCTTACATTAATGTTTTATCAACATTTGTTATCATTTTCTCAAAATCTTTTGTGTTTGAACTTCTTTATAATTGATTTATGCAAAGAATAAAACATTAACAATAATATTGCATCTAATTTTTACCCTTATAGATTCCATTTTTCTTGGAACCAAATCACGACTGCATAATAAAGTGTCTTACTACGTGTCAATCCGAAAACAACCTTCCCAAGTAAAGATTTAACCTTTTTACCCTGTTATATTTAGACCTTCAACCATTCATATTGCTTTAAGTATATTTATGTCTATGTTTTATGAATAGATATCCAGCAATCAAATGTTCTACGTATCTCAACCAACGCTATGAAGAAACGCATGGAAATTCAGCAGCTACAAAAAACAAGTTTAAATGAATTTTGTGGTCTACTCCCTTCCCAGTATCCTTTGGTTTTCTAATTATGTTTATTGTCTTTCCTTATTGTTAAAAAGTCTTTTTGAATGTTGCTGGTTTTGTTATTCACCAAAGTTATATCTATTTAATCGATAAAGTGAAAGTAAAATATTAAAATATTTTAATTTCCAGAAATTTTTTTTTTGCAATAATTTCATAAACCACTAACAGTGAACCTTGTTTTCCATTGGTACAATTGTCTATTCGATGATATACATCACCTCATTAGGGTCTCTTCCCATAGCTGACAACAATTGTCCTTTCATAAGTAGTTTTAGAAATTTTCCATTTACGTTGACATACATTTTTCCAACCCATTTTATGAGATTTAAACCGGTGTAGAACTTCTCAAAAACTTTATATATTGTACCTAATATTACGTTTTAACAAGGTTTAGTGTTCCTCAACTCCTCAACAAATCAATATTCTTGTAAATTGTTCAACATACTCATAAGTAATTATGTACTCCTTCCGTATTGAATTATTTGTCGTTTTAGAGAAGTTTTTTCGTTTCAAATTAGTTGTCGTTTTATGTTTTCATTACAAAATTTATTAAATTTTTATTTTTAGAATTATTTTTATTCTATAGATTATTTTATTATTGGTTGAATTGTATTTAGGTAGATAATTAATGATATTTTTGTATTGGAAAAATAATAAAATTAATATTTTTTTAATCTGTGTGTATATGGTTAAAACGACAAATAATTTGATATGGAGGAAGTATTTCATAATATGTGTTGCATTATGATATTTAGCTTTTGTAACATGTAGACCATTTAAACACAACCTCCGCATTATTTTGCCAGCAAACAGTTTTGAGTTGGTTCCAAACTCAGTAAAAAAATCAGCATCAATCTTTGGTACATTGTAGATATCTATTACACCTATATAATAAAACTACGGGTTCCTTTGTAATATTTCACAAAAATTTTGTCCAAAGAATTTTTATTGATACATATATTCTCCATTTGCAGCAATCCTGAATATATCCTTTCGGATCTCTCAAAGTGTATATTCATCTTCTCTCTCAAAACATATTTCTCAACTAATGTCTATTTACACTTCTCTTTCGAAACAAACTCTTGGCCAAAATAAAACTCTATTTTAGCACCATCATCACCCCTGTCATCACTGTAAAAATCAGTATGTTTACCATCATTCTTAGGTTCATCTTCTTCCACTTCTCTAATAATAAAAACACTAGATTTAGACCAGGGCTTCAGAAGCCCGAAATTTTTTTTTCTCAAAATCATACTTTTTAAAAAAAATAGAAGTATCATTGTATATAAAGATTAATCTTTTCCATCTTTCACAGTGATATAAATATTTGTATTTATATTTTAATTTTTAATTTTCTTAATTTAATATTTTCTAATATTTTTTTATTTCACATAATTCATTTATACATTTTTAATTATTTTTAAATGTTTTATTTTTAAAATAAATGTATCATAATATTTATTAGATTTTAACTGTTAACAAACAATATTTTGTTGTTAATTTTCATTCTTTTAACTCATTTCACAGTGATCTACATATTTTACATACTTGATAGTAAACCCCACAATAGACATTTTTTGTAAAACAAATATTAATCACAACCCGTCCATTATATTATAAAATAACATAAATATTAAATAAATTATAATAATTAAATTTTATGAAATTAAAAATATTTGTGTCTAGTTCTAAATTAATAATAATTTGTGTTGTAAATTATTTTATTTACATTACCAT